>VOQJ01018613.1:14860-25912 GCA_015052665.1 Apistogramma diplotaenia
AAAAGAAAAAAATTTTTTTTTTTTTTTTTTAGTCTTTTATTTTTATTTTTTTTTTTTTTTTTTGTTTCATATTGCTTTTGAACAGTGTAATCTAATGCCTTGATCCAATGCATTGGTTGATATGGCAACTGCTCCCTACTTGAGAAAACAATTTCACTCTGTCCACCTGTTGATAAGTAAAAACCACACAGAGAGATGGGACAACAGAAGTACTGACAAGTATGAAAATAAATGCACAAGCAGGAGCACGAGGGTGGCATTGAAAGCATCTGTCATGACAGCAATGATTCTCTCCCTCTCAATAACCCGGTAATAATATAATAAAACCAGTCTCTTGTGGGAGACATTCAGAGCAATATTTTTAATACTGATATTATGTCAAAAATACTGAGCAGTGTCCCTTCAATTTAACCACTCTCCTTTCACAAAAGCCTAATGTGATTCTCTGTTAGGGCGTCCAAGTATTGTGCTTTGTGTGTGGCCTGCAGAGCGTTTTTTCATCCATAGCCATTCCCACATACTGTGGCAATGTACCACAGTTTGATTGGCTAAAGTTTTCTAATAGTTAACACCGCAGGACAGACTCCTGTCGAAACCCTCTTTTATCCAATGGCTGTGAAGAAAGAAGGGAAGGCTGTCATCATGGGTCAAGTGTAGGTGAACCTGTCACCATCTTTTGCTGCCTACGCTGCTCCCAACGGGAAAATAGTGAGTCACCATAAAGTCACACACAGGTTTTGGCAGAATGTGAAAAAAAAAACCCTAAAGATAAGTGGAGCAACAATTAAGACTTGAAACTCGTTTTAAGTGGGTGTAACTGGTGGAAGGTGATGCTCAGAGACTTTTGTATTCTTTTTCTTTGTTTTCTTTTGTTTTGCCTTTTTTGTCCATTTTAAAATTGTGCTCGTGGGAGATATGAAATGAAGAGACACAACGCATGTGGGGAAACGTGGCTCAAAACGAGATGTGCCGATCTGTGGATGCACCCTTGCTGATATCCAGAGATGATTGAGAACAACAGTAAACACCAGTTTAGCAGTTATTGAAGCAAAAAAAACCCAAATCAAAGTAGAGATAAATTTTAGAGATAAAGTAAAGATCCCAGTCACACAGACCTAGAAACTGGTCAGTGACCCCGTGGCAACCTCCGGTTATTAGGGGAAAATGTATATTCCCCAACCAGTAGCAAGTGGTTGCTGGAAGCCATTGGCAGTCACCAGCAGGAAATTGGTCATAAAGAGTTAAAAGGTGCTACACTGAAAACCTCCTTGCAGTTGCATTGGTTGTTTGCATGTTGTTTTTGGTGCCGGGAGCACAGAAGACATCGAGTTGCCTGCAAACACTGACACACTCCCTGCTACGTGGTAGTGAAACTGTAAAAGTGTGACGTAAAGTGGAAATGGAGACCGTTTTCCTTCAAAGTAAAAGTTGTATCTTTTGAGTTGAGTTAATTGTAGTGTTGAGGTACAACCTTTACTTTGAAGCAAAATGTTGCCAGTGTGTGAAACCTTTTCAATATTCATTGCAGATTAGAGAGTAAATGGTAAGTGTTTACGTACTGTATAGGTCAGCATCTTTAATGCAAACTACAGGTGGCCACAGCAGTCTGCTCGAGAACAAAGCAATCATGAGGATGTTTTTGGTGCAGTTTCATATTTGCAACTGATTTCATTCTGCAAAGTTCAGAACCCACTCACCAACCACGGGTTGCCAGGGGGGTTGCTGACCAGTGTGACTGAGACTTTAGGAAAACTACCACATGAACGCAGAAGAACAAAATTAATATTTTTTTATCGTTATGAGGGTTGGTTAAGTTGGATTTAAATAAAGTATATTTGTTCTTTCACATACTAATTACCATTTTTCTTTCTTTTTAAGAAAAAACTATGAAAACATAAAGCGTCCCACACAAATATCCTCTTCACCCCGCATTTGATTTGTTGGTTTCTGGCCAGCCTATTCAGTGTGGCGCATAAAGCAAAGGCGCTATCAGGAATATTCAGTTTAAATCTGAGCCTCAGAAAAGAAAAAGAGCCAGTAGTAATGGCCAAAGTCCCCTCTGAGCCCAAAGGAGAGAAAATACATCAGCCTGAAAGTTAAAGTTGATGTATGAGTGTGGCTGCTGGGATTCTGGGTTCTCCAGGGATCTTTGGTGATGGTATCATTTTAGTGTGGGTTTGTGTGCTGTCTTTCCATTTCAATATATCAAAGGCTGCCTCCAATTGGCCTCCTTTTTCATTTATTTTGAAGAGTTTGCTTTCAATATCTCTTGAGACCACACATCTGTTTCATTTCTCTCATTTCTTAAGTGGAATTCAGTACTTACAGTAAAATAGTTTTAAATGCATCTCAAAAAGATACAACTTTGACTGAAGTTTGATATGAATGATATTAAAGTCATTTAACCAGGATCAGAGCCGACCTTTAATAGTAAAGCTCACGGCATGCCGTCGCACCTCATTGTTTTGTTTTATTTGATTTACCTACACAGAATACTGAGACAAGCTGCTCTCTGTGGTTTAAGAACATTTGGAAGGGGTTTTATTTTGCTTTATTTGTCTATTTTTATTCGTAGATTAAAAAGCCCTTCTTGGCATCAACTTAATGTTTGATATTTGCGACTTTTGTAATGGGCCAAATCAGGATTGTGCCACTGTTGGTGTTCATTAATGTGTTTGGAAATGTTAACACACTTGTCTGGAGGTGTGTGCTGGTGTGTGCACACGTGCTTTCCCAGAGGCTTGGCGTCAACACCCCCAAACCCCCCAACCCCCCCCCAGTAAGGAGCATGATTGTAAATTCTAGGGTTTTGCTAAAGAGAGCAAATCTCTGATTAAGTGTTCCCCTTCAAGAGCGCGAGGTCTCAATAGGAAAGGCACTTGGAATGTATCATCAATAATCTCGATGGTCCTGTAATGCCTTTCAATCCTCAATTTTCAGCGCTGTCACTGCCAATTCAGGTTTTGCTATCCCTTTAAACTAAGCCATACCACAGCTGCTCTTAGCCTTTCTAATCCAGCACAGCCATCAGCTTCTTTTATTGCTTCTTAATGTCAACCTTTTGCCGTATTTCTGAATGCATGTGCAGTTTGAATAGAGTTGATCCTGCTGCTGAGAGACGGAGAGAAAAGCTTTAAAACTTCCAATCTGTTGGTCTTATAATTTAACCGTCAACCTTGATTTTAACTGAGGTCTTAAAATGTGTGATGTTTATTTGCTACAGTTTTGCACGAATCTTTGTATTTGGAGCACAGGTTTGGGGAATAATTATATATTATTATTAATTATTGCCGTCGCTAACTGGTGATTTTGTGAATTCAAGTGGTTTATACTAAAAACCAGCTGCACTGCAATGACTTCTTTTTGTTATTCTTTCATTTTTCATAGTCCGATCTAATGATGGTTATTTTTTCTGATGCTATAATGTGCAGAAAAATACCAAAATTGAATCAATGAACCATCTGAAATGCACTGATGCTTACGTATATGAACTTTCATGGCATTAAAGTTGTCATGGTTTCAATCTCTTTGTCTGTCATGTCCTGTTTTATTTTTGCATTTAATCACCTGCTTCTTTATTCGTCCTTTGTTCTGTTTCCTGCCAGGTTTTTGAACAGATAATTATGCACGTCAGTATTAAATACCTTGCAGACTCGGGCTATTAACAGATCTTCTAAACTTGTTACTATAATGAAATTAAAATATATATATAAGATATTTGATTGCGAACATTATGTTTCTCTGTCGAGCTAAAAGGAACACAAAGCTGGATTTAAGCTGAGAAAGTTGTTCGACGTGGCGCTGCACAGTTACAAACAGAAACAGTCCCTGTTCCTGTTCGCTGCTCGATGCACAAATACGTTTAGTTTAGCAAACAAAGACATTTTCATTTATTTATACTATCTACAATCAAAGGACACTTCAGTGCACTTCAGACACCAGAGGGCTGGTTTACAGCATAACAGACACATTTTTAAGTTCATTAAAACATCAAAACTTGCATTGTAAATACTAGAACAAGGATGAAATCCTATAGGGAACAAAGTTCCACTCATCTTTCCCCGGAGCTGGCTCATACACATCCGGATCTGGGCTCATTCCAAACCTCTTCATGGGTTCACGGCATAACAATCTTGTGATTAAGTCTGATCAGCAGTGTTTGAGCAAAAGGATTTGGCCATGCTGTCTGAATTGATGATTCCCTCGTTTAGTTCCCCATAGGGATCCAGCTTCTAAATGACTTCACCTCCCTCCCCTAAAAGCTGTAATGATCAAAGGAAGGGATGTATTTCCATCCACTCAGCAGAAATCGCTGGAGTCCGGAGTTCAAGCCACACAATTAATAAAGATCCTTTGAAGTTCTCTTTTATTACATATAGGGTAATTCAGATAAGATTATACTGTACCCATCCACGAACATGAATTAGTGAATACAGTACATGCCAGGCACTAGAACACACTTGAAAACAGTCACCCGGAGTAGCACTCTGCTGCAGCAAAGTGCTTTTACGGTAACGTTATTACTGTATTAGTAATAAATATAATTTTTGTTTTTACAGAGCAAAAAAAAAAATAAATTGTGGTTATTGTTGCCTCATCTGTGATTTGTATATGTTTAAGAGATTAGAAATTATTATAACTTTGGTGCGTGTTAAGTGGAATCTAGCCTTCATAAATAGCTTTAAAAGCCAAAACTTAAATTTGTTACACTTTACAGTAAGCATGCAGGAATTAATATGCTTTTGTTAATGAGCTACTCAGTGACAATGAATTAAGGAATTAAAAAGACCTCATGCATGCCATAATGCAACAGCAATAAAACAGACAAATAAAATGAACAGTAATGTGTCAATCACTTTAAGACTTTAAGATTATTCATGAAGCTTCACTTATTATTTAGTATACAGATGCTGCTATTGCTGCTCAGTTTTCTAGCCTGCCCCATTAGCTGCAGACATGCTCATATGATTAACAACTCGTGAGGAACCTCAGTTGTTGCATCTAATGTGCTGCTCTAACATTAAAGCTTCTGTTAATTGATGTGTGTATAAATTAGCAACATAAGCTATAGGGGTTGTATTTGGTTTTTATAAGACTTAATAAAAGTGTTTTCATGCGTGAGGTCATGTTTGAAGTGTCATGCTCATATATACAGCAACATAAAGGTCTGTCTCTTTCAGCATCACCTCTTTAGGTAGGTTTATATTTAACTCTGTGTCAAAAAAAAGAGTCTTCTGTCATAATAATGGTAATTAATGCAATACCTTTGTGGCTGCAGCAACAGTTTTAAACTAATTATCTGTTCAGTAAAAATCTCCAGATAACAGCCTGCGCTTAAACTGAAGAAAATGATTGTTTTCCTCACAGTTAGTTCCTTTGTTTGTGCTTTAAGTGATTTAAATTACTTGCCATTTTGCACTATAGCTATGCAATGACTCATACTGTGTATACATTCTATATTCTGTAAACTCTATACTATGAAACAGCTGCTGCTTATTTCCGTTGCCTTACATCTAGATGTCTTCCCGCGATGTAAAGCCAGAGTCAAACTTATTGCACGTGTCACACCTGACAATTAAAGTTGGGTTTGATGCTAAAAATGTTTTTGCCACCCACGGTTTGGCACGGTGAAACAATTTTAGCATCTTACTCACTCCAGTATTCACATTGGGAGGGTGGAGATAACGCCTCTTTGGTATTTACCCCACATGCTTCATCACAAAGGACAAGATATAACCTGATGAGCGTGACCTTTCCATCACACTTGGTAATTGTGCCAAAAATGGAGGATGACTTTTTCTTATATCAACAGGAGATGTTATTAGTTGCCTGGCAGCTCCTTTTGTGCCTGCCGCATGTACAGCCCGAGATAGTCTTAGCAGCACAGCGAAGCCCCAACCTTCGATTTCGAGTTCGCCATCTTTGCTGATGAATACTGTTGACTGTGGCCAATAAAGAAGAAAGGAGACCTTGTTTCATTTTCTGGTAGCAGATTTGTCCACATTTTCTTTCCTTTGTGCCTGTTCAGTATCAAGAGGCAATCTCATTACATACAAAATGTTAGGATTCAGTCTCTCTTGTTTACCCATTACTTCCTTTTCTGTCTATTGCTCCACGTGTTCTTGCTTTTTCCTTCTAAAAATGTGCTCTGTTTCTACATTTTCTCTCATCATGTATTTCCCCCCCTTATATGGATCAGTTCTGGGGTCGATTTCCTTCGGGGTCGGGGCAGTGCTAAAGCCCAACTCTGCCAGTATTACATATACAACAAAATAAGTTGCTGCTAATTAATTTAACTGTGAGCATGAACTGCCTCTAATTTATGGGATGCTGCCAGTTTTCGCTCTTTCTGGGGCAGATGTAGAGCCTGCATAAATACCTAAAACCCTTTCTGCTTACACGGGAAAATAAAGTACTGGTGTTGTGCCATAAGCCTTTTCTGATGTGATTAGGCCTTCATTAAGGGATATATACACCCAGAATTATACAGTTTATGTCCACAAGACTCTTCCGTCTCCCACACGCGGCTTGTGAGCCGGGGCACAAAGACAAACACTTACATAAACTTAAATACACATCCTTTTACACACTTTTACATGCTTTTACTGTATTACAGCCATTGCAAGGGGGTTTCATGATGTGATTTTACAATGCTTTACTCTCTGACTCAGCTGCTCTCATGCAGTCATTATTGTGTTTGAAGTTGAGCTAATATTTGCCCCGAGTTATTAACCTCACTGTAACATTTATAAAGTCTCAACCTTGTGTGTGTGTCCTTTGGTTTGATGTCAAATAAAAAAAAAACTGGAAAAAAGTAATCGAAACAAATACATTTTTCAACGCTTGGTGACTCGGATTATATGGGAATGACATTTATATTATAAACTGGTATGGGGAGAAAATGATCTAGGCCACACAGGGGTTAAAAAAAAATTCAATTGTTATTGTGTTGAATCCCATTGAAAGCCATAACCGCGTCATTTAGGGTGGGAAATGGCTTCTGATTTATATACAGATCATGCAGCCATTTGGTATGGGTTATTATCCTGCATATGATTATCATTATTCTCTTTTGCCTGTTAATCATGGCAATCTCTCAGGGTATGCTGGCAAGGTGATCACATTTAATCTGGTGGTGTAAAGTCCACTCCACAGAGGTTGTTTTATCACTTAGAAGAGGAGGCCCGCATTATCCAAATGAAAAACAAGCTGCAGAAGAGGCTGATTTGTCACAGGCTGATTAGACCACTCTATGGCAGTCCTCTTTGCTTCTGCATGAGCTCTTCAAGGGCATAGTGAGGCACAGAGGGGCCCTGTTTGCACAATAACACTTTATTTCAACATTTAACCAGACAGCACTGAAAAACACCCTTTTCTTCTAAGCATACCTGCACAAAATTGTCTTTCAGAAGTATTATTTTGTTACAATGAACTAAGGTATTTTCATTTTGAGATGAATAATAATTTTATGTATGCTTTTAAACAAAGAGCTTGAGGCTGTAGGGAGCTATTAAGTAAACAGCACAGTGGGTGTCAGGCATCAAAATTCAAAACAATAGGTGCAGAACAAATGACGAACAAGGGCGTAAATAAAACACCCGTCCCCGTTCTCTTATTTATGATTCATGCATAGATGTCAACAAAGCCATGTTGCTCATTCTGTTTTTCTTAGACAGCATGTTGTAAAAAACAAAAACAAACAAACAAACAAAAAAACCTGTTCTGGCGCAGGCTTTTATGTAAGTTTATAGCAACGCAACCCCCAAATATTTTCTTTGTTTTATAATAAATATGCAGGAATGTGGCGGCGTGTGACTCACGGCTGACGTTCGTACTGTATGCGTGTGCTTTCAGATTAGCTCACCTCATAGGTTGAGGACATGATCACTCAGTAAAACAAGACAAATTACAAATTAAAAAGCTGCATACTGCATGAAAGGGCATCTCTGTCCTCTTTGCCTGGGGGATGGACACTTGCATAATCCATTAAATATTTCATGTTGGAGGGGGTCATTCCTCTCCCTGGAGCAATAACAAACTCAGCCTCACTAATTACTTCTCGCCCTTCTCCCCTATTACTAGCCAACAGGTAGTGGACGTGGAGTTGTTAGTGTTCATATTCTCTCCACTCTCTGGGGTTCACTGGAAGCTGAGGAGTGATACGCTGAGTAAAGAAGCCACTCCTCATCAAGAGGTCTCTGTTTCTTGCCCTCGTCTTAGCAAACATCTGCATCTCTTCCGCTTAAGCATCCTCGAACCAAAAGCCAAATTTCTGCAAATTCGACAAGTGTTGAATTCCTGCTGATAAGCAAGCAAACCACTTAAGCCTGAAGGATTTATTAACTACCACATTGTAATTAGTCATTCACGAATCCTGTTCATTCGTATATTAGGCTGTCAGTCTGTAACGTGAGATAAAGCAAATGCTGTAGAAACTCTCTTGACATCTGTTAATATTCTATCTGTAAATAAATATATAAAACTGTAAAACTGCAATTTTCAATTTAAGCACTAGACTGACAGGCAAATGGTGTAAATTATCCCCCCAAAAATGCTAATTATTCAATCACCATCAAGCACAAATGGCAATATTGGTCATTTTTATATCGTTGCAGATCAAAGCCTTTATTTTTACATGATGGAAACCAGATATTTTAATACTTTTGTTGTCAAAAAAATGCTGATGAAGAAAATAATTATTTGGCTCTGATACTTATTCACCCCCATGAGCACACATATACCTCTGCTGAAAATAGTACGGAACAACAAACTTCCCTGAAGGAAACTCGGATGCCTGGTCGATTCCGGCTGAGTGCGGGACCTTCTGAAAGCCTCTCTCTCGCTCGCGCACTTCAATATTTACAGGATGCTGATTTCTAAATGTCTCTAATAAGTGTTTGTAATTTTTTATAGGCACAGCATGAGGTTGGAAAGATTTGGGTTGCATGATCTGAACTCTGGTTTCAGCAGTTTTATTATTATTGGACTGGTTGTGTAGCTTGATCTGAAAAGATACAGATAAAGCTATTTAGATGTTTTTGTGAGGATTTGCAAGAAGGATTAAAGTTTTCTGAGTGTAGTTTGAAGGTTTCAAGAAATATGTCTTAACAAATTGTATTTTTCAAATCTTATTTCTCATCCAACCTAGGAAGTATTTTCTCCCTTCGACTTTTCTTGTCTTGTCTTTCTCCTCTACCTCTCACATTGTGTCTCTCCACTTTTTTGCTATTGACTTCCTGCTCACGCTTGCTGGCTGTGCACTTTGAACTGACTTATATTGATTGTGTGAACAATTTTGAGCTGATGTGTTTAGGAAATTACATCTGTGCTGTAGTTCTGTTTAACTTCCTCCTCCTGTAGTTAGCACTATGCATCACAAGTGAATCACTGTTCGAAATGTGTTTCACTGAGCAAGATCGTGTTTAGAGTTTTTCAAAAAGATGAAATGAGATCTGCAAATTGTGTCTAACTGAGTGTAAACTGTGTTGCTAAAAGAATGACTGATTCAGTAAATTGGTTTGGGACATTCGGAATTCGGTTGAGATAATGCGAGATTGTCTTTGCAATTCAGTGGTTAAAAAAAAACCAAACTAGCTCCACTTTGAGGGCTTTACCAGCGAAGATACAGTACATCAGCGATGATTCTAACTAAGTCACTTGCTCAACTCTGAGCGACTCTGTTTGGGATCTGGGTTTGATAAACTGTAGCTGCTGCAGATGTGTTGACTGCAAATGCATGATACAAATCTCCCATCTCACCACCACATCCCAAAGGTGCTGTACTGGATTGTGATCTGGTGACTGTGGAGGCCACTTGAGTGCATTGTCATGTTCAAGAAACCAGTTTGAGATGAGTGAGTCTGAGGTTTGTTATTCTGCTGGAAGCTACCACCATAATATGGATACACTGTGGCCATAAAGGCATCGACATGGTAAACAATAGTGCTTTCATGATTGTTTCTTATTCTGACTCTGCCATGTGAACGCCACTCAGACATTAGAACTCATCGGTTTTTCTAATCTTCTGTTGTCTAAGGCTCAGTTTCCTGTTCTTGGCTGTCAGGGGAGACACCTGGTGTGGTCTTCTGCTGCTTTAGCTCATCTGCTTCAAGGTTCAACATGTTGTGTGTACAAAGATGCTCTTCTGCATACCTTAGTTGTAACAAGTTATTTAAGATCCCTTTGCCTGCTTGTCAGCACTTACATGTAAAAGCCTTGCCATTCTCCTCTGACCTCTGGCATCAACAAGGCATTAGAACTGCTGTTCACTGGATGTTTTCTCTTTTTTGGACCATTCTCCATAATCCCAGAGATGATTGTGTGGAAGAATCCCAGAACATGAGCTATCTCTGCAATACTGACGCTAAAAGCTTGGTTTGAACTTCAGTAAGTCATCTTGACCATGTCAACGTGACAAAATGTGTTGGGTTGCTGCATGATTTTTTTTTTTACATTAGCAAGTACTTTAATAGGGATCCCTAAGTGGCTGGTGAGTATGTGTAGATGTGCTTGTGTGGAAGTGCTTTAAAAATATATTCTTTCAATGACCAATAAGAGGCGGCTGACTGCATGAAAGTCTGAGAAAATTAGTCAGATTGTTTGATGTATTGTCTTTGTAATTTTTTGTTAATTATTTTATGAACTCAGCTGGTAGAGTCGAGGCTTTTGGATCTGATGTTATTTTGTTAATCACAGGCACAATGGAAATAAAATAAACAAATAAACCAACTCTGTCATGACATATGATTAAAAGAAAGCCACAGCAGTCCACAAACCACTGGGTGACATCTCGCTTCTTTCTTTTTTTCCTTCTTTCCTTTCTTTTTCTTTTTTTCCTTCTTTCCTTTCTTTTTTTCCTTCCTTCTTTCCTATCTTTCTTTCCTTCCTTCTTTCCTATTTCTTTCCTTCCATCTTTCCTTTCTTTCTTTCTTTCTTTCTTTCTTTCTTTCTTTCTTTCTTTCTTTCCTTCCTTCTTTCCTATTTCTTTCCTTCCATCTTTTCTTTCTTTTTTTCTTTCTTTCGTTCTTTCTTTCTTTCTTTCTTTCCTTCCTT
>VOQJ01018614.1:38551-49479 GCA_015052665.1 Apistogramma diplotaenia
TCCTTTGTTCTCCAGCCTGCACTCTTTTACACATTTCTCAGCAGCTGTATCTCACCGAGGAGCGCGCACACACACACACACACACACACACACACACACACACACACACACACACACCTTTTATCAGAAATGCATAACTGAATGACTCTGCGTCTGTTTGTTTAAAACATTCACCTCTGCACCATATCTCTGCCTGCATGGGGGGAAAGTTGCTTGCATCATCCTACCGTGCTGGCTGCATCGTTCACTGCATGCTCAGCTGTGCCAGCGTGGCCGGAAGTTGCTGCTGTGCAGATGTTACCATGGCAACCACTTCTGCCTCCACTTTTAAATGATTTATGTCTCGCTCGTTTCCTCCCTTTACCATTTTTTTAAAAATGTTTTCCCTCTCTACTCTTAGGTTGCATCTCTGGTTCATGTTTGAAAAACCTCTTGGACACACAGAAGCTGATTCACAGACGTATCATTAATAGAAGATTTTGAGCATGGAGCCTCGCAGGAGGCTGGCGAGTCAGGATGCATTTCAAATGTGGTTTTTCCTCGTGTTTAAGGTTGAGTGAAGAGACAGTTAGTTTGAAATGACAGTTGAATTAAGATGCTAAATGTCGAGAAGAGCCCTGAGAAAACTGCACTGGACCACAAAGAGAAAACGTATTAAAAATGAGGCCAGTAACAGACCTCAATTTTAAATTTTAAAGTAGTGAAAAGAGCAACCAACAGTCCAACTAGGTCCAATTAGGTCTGTGAGACAGGAAGGTATCTACCCATGTGAGTCCATCGTGTTAGCAGCCCATATGTCTGTCCCCAGGATGTCCAAGGAGCCCTCTCTGTTTCCATTCTAGACAGCATACAAGGAAATAGAAAGGTGAATATTTTCAGTGTGACTACAAAACAATTCTCACCAATCTCATATCTAAGTTACTTAGTTTGTATGTAACATTTAATAAACACCTTCAGAATCACTCAGCACTCCAGACAAACATACTCTACAAAGACTTCATTTGTCAACCAGACTTTTCTGCCATCACGATTTAACTGTAACATAATGCTGACCTAGCAGTTTGTTTGGCAAGGCCTCACATGGAGAACTTGTAATAAATGATCATGATATCTCAATTAAAAAATAAAAATAAAAAAGGCTTGAGTTACTGCTGCAACTCAAAAGCAAACACACAGATGTTTCTGTACCTTGGCAGAACCTCTATACTGGTTGTTGTGTCCCCTGCTGCCAGATCGTGAGCCAGATCCAGGTCTGGAGCCTGAACTGGGCCTGGAACCTGTACTGCCATTACTGCTGTGTTCCCATTCATCCTGTGGAGGTGGGAGGAATGATGAGACATGTTGTTTAATAAATGTAATTAAAATTCAACATAAACAGATTTACATGCTGACAGTGGAACTCTGGTTAGTTGGCCTGTGTTTTTGTTTTCTGATTATTTGTCCATTTCCTGCTTTTCCTCTTGCTTTGTGTGCATACAGCCACTGCTCCAGATGCCCAATGTCAAAACTTACTGAAAATGGAAAAAGCTTCATCTCCGCTCCTTTCTCTTTTTGTTATCATAAATAGTGGTATGTTAATTCTAGTCTCTCTGTACCCTGCCTTATTTTTTTTTCCGATTATTCTCAACCAAGCTGCTAATAATTGACCTCTGGAGAGCAACAATACTCAAAGTCACCAGAAATTTCCTCACTGCTAAATATTCCAGAGTCAGCTTTTAGTGGTATTACAAAGTATTTACGATTGGGAATAAAAGCCACTCAGCCTTGAAGTGGTAGGCCACGTAAAATCACACAGCGGGGCCAGCGGATGCTAAGGGGCACAGTGTACAGAGGCTGCAAACGTTCGTGAAAGGAACTCTTGAATGTTTCAGCATACCAAAACATTTTTGACAATTTCATGCTCCCAACTTTGTGGGAACAGTTCAGGGATGGCTCCTTCCTGTTCCAACATGACTGCACACCAGTGCACAAAGCAGGTCCATAAAGACATGGATGAACGAGTTTGGTGTGGAAGAATTTAACTCGCCTCGACCCAACAGAACACCTTTTGGATGAATCAGAGCGGCGACTGCAAGCCAGGCCTTCACATCCCGACATCAGTGTCTGACCCCACAAATGCACCTCTGGGAGAATGGTCAGATATTCCCATGAACACTTATAAACCCTGTGGTAACCTTACGGTTCACTAGGCTGTGATTGTTGAATTCATTAGCTAAGAGAACTAAAGCTGTGATGTAAACAGACAAACACACTCACTGGCTTAGATGAGCCTCTTCCTCGTGATGATGTCCAGCTACCGTCTTTCTTGTCATTGCAGTCATCTGTCCACTGATGGAGAGAAGATGCTATGAGATCAATTTTGGAAAGGTCGTTTACCCAATACTAAGAAAACAAAATTAGGTTCACAATCACAGCATATATAAAGTATATTGAAAGTTACTTTGAATATTTCTTTTATAATGGACTCAAAAATATGTCCTCGTCTGGCCTCATCTTAAATCCTGGGGCACAGTTTGTGTAGCAGCTAATAAACTAGTTCACAGCAGACTTGGACCGCAACGCAAGTTCAAGTTCTTTGTATTGTGGCTCAGTCACACCACAATAAAAATATGACGGCAACTAAATAAATAATAATCAGTGCCCAGTTTCGGTTGCAGACCTGTTCCCTGTGGTTTTATTTTGCTGGTTTGACAAAAAGTTTTTTTTCACTTTTCTTCAGCACAAAATTAGCCAATCAAGTGCTGCCACCGCCGATCAGATACATCAGAGGAAGAGATGATAGCGATCTATTAAGAACCTAAAACATTTAAATGAAAAAACACTCAAAAAAATCATTAAATACAGCTCAACACATTTCACATACAAGACATACAGAAAATGTAGGAATCTGTAAAAATGTGGAACTCACAGTCGACTGTAAATTGAAACTCTGAACATAAGTTGATCCGGACCATTTTATGTCTTCAGCTTCAGTTACCATGGTGATCTAACCAGGTAAAAAGAGAGCCACCTTAATGACAATGAACACTCTGACTTTAAGCTCCCTAACCCATTAATGTCTTTGTACTACATTTCTCTGATGAATGCCCTCCACTTTGTCTCTGTTTACATTGTATCAATTACAATACTAATGGCAGCTGATAAATGGGGCAACCTTCCCGCCATTTTTGGAAGATAAAAACCAGAGACACCACCAAGGCCTGTAAAAAGCACTGCTAATGTAACATGGCTCTAACCTGGGGTACCTTGCAACTATTGTCCAAGTCCAAGTCTCCATCTGCCTTGTCTCCCAGAAGCCCCTGCACCTGGTATTCCAGCACATAGCTGTCGATGAAGCGCTCCAGCTCTTCTATCTCCTGTGAGCGTGTGCTCCCAGCTTCAGACGATGCAGACGCCACAGAAGAGTTCTCCATGGCAACTGGTGAGGCAACAGGTGGAGGGGGAGGAAGGGGAGGGAGGGAGAAAGGAAAGTGACCTGTGCAGAAAGGAAGATCAGGGAACAGATGAGAGTAGTTCAGCTTTGAGAGTCATCACCTGCCACAAAATGACATTTGTTTATAATGGGATTTTCAACATCAATACAGTGATATGACTGTCAAAGAGGAGCACGGACACCAGTCCAACAGTCCAATACAGAGAAAATACTGGGTCAGTTAATCAAGTATATCACTTGCATATTTACTCGGGAAGAGCTATACACTTCTTACCTTCTCCTCATCAACTTTTTAACATTCAAAGAAGGTAGACAGCCTCCCTGCTGTCAGCAAACACCCATATATTAAACTGTCTGCTTCCAACAAAGTGCCTAACACCAGCCTGTCTTCAAGTGACCTACAAGCCCAGGTAATCACTCAGCTCCACAAACTCTCTTTGGTGTCACCATTCACACGCCTCTCCGTGTCCGCTTCTATTTGTTTTCCTACCTCCATGTCTCTCCTGTCTGTTTTGTGTGATCACCTGACCCCTGGCCAACAGTGAAGCAGCTTCCTGCCTGTCTGTCTATGGCTACTAAGCTCCTTTACATCATGGCTTGATCACCAGCCACGCAAAGAGGATTTATGGCTGGAGCACGCAGAATGGTATCTGCTGAGCCCTGGGGACTCACAGGGGAGTCCTGTGCATTTGCAGCCAACAAGTCAGCTATGGAACAGCTTTATTTTGGTTGCAATCCCGCAATGCTACCTAATGCCAGTATAATGAGAAGTACTATTTCCAAAAGACAGTGTGCAAATTTGATTATACTAGCTTCTGCAATGTGTTTCAAACAGATGTACATAAAAGTCAAAAAATTAAGCAGGAGATTGCACAGTCTTTTAAGCTAAACTAGTCAATAGTCAGTAAATAATGGTAAATTAGTAGGTTACAGAAGGGGCAGCATGCTGGCGTGGTGGTTAGCAGTGTTGTCTCACAGGTAGAAGGTGTGGGTTTGAATCTACCTTGTTCTCTCTGTGTATGCGTGGATTTTCTCCAGGTACTCTGGTTTTCTCCCACAGTCCAAAGACATGCAGTTAGTGGACTTGGTGATTGGTGATTCTAAATTGCCCGTATGTGTGAATGGTTGTCTGTCTCTCTGTGTTAGCGCTGCGACAGGCTGGTGTCCTGTACCCAGCCTCTCACCCCATGACAGCTGGGATAAGCTCCAGCGACCCTGAACAGGATAAGCGGAAGTGAATGGATGGAGGTTACAGAACCAGCCACACTCAAACGAACTACATGCTCAGCAACACAAGACCAGTAAGTTAATGAATGCATGCATGCATGTACAAGTTTAAGCATGCACTGGCACATTCATGTGCATGATTTAATATTTTTTCAAAACTCAAATATGTGTGCAAGCGCAAATACTCTTCCACTTTTAGTGATTCACTACCTGTTACCCTGTCTGAGGTAACAGGTAGCTACTTGTTTACCTCTGTTTTACTTGTTTGTCTTTTTATCTGTTAGCAGGAATATTAAAAAAAAAAAACTAACAGGATGCTTTTCTTTATAAGATCAAGAAAAGAGGTGGCACAAGGCCAAAGCAACAACCTGTTAAATAATGGTGTCTGGATTGCCAGCACCACTAAAGGTTTTTAAATGGGCGTGCATTTGTGTGCCCAATTTTTAAACCATTTGTCTGAGAACTGTTAGTTTCCTTTAATCAAGCAAAGTTCTCCCATGCTAGATTTTTTCCCCCACACCGGATCGTATGCCACTTACTACACACAGGTTATGTTCACACCAACGTTATATAACTCTTGCTTCAGCCAATCATAATCGCTGAGAAAGCTGCCCAACAAGGTGTGAGGTCATAGCTACCTCAGCTATATTTTCATCAAACTTGGTACATAGATTTGGAGAGCATAAACAATTCTGTGGTTTTTGACCTAGGACAATGATCTCAAACACACCAGCAAGTCCACCTCTGAATGGCTAATAAACAAACAAACAAACAAACAAAAAAAGGTTTGGAGTGGCCTAGTCAAAGTCTGGACTCAAATCAGATTGAGATGCTTTGGCATTAGCTTAAACAGGCCATTCATGCTCGAAAACCCCCCAGTGTGGCTGAATTAAAACAGTCCTGCAAAGCAGAATGGACCAAAGTTCCTCCACAGTGATGTGAAAGATTTATTGCCAGTTATCACAAATTGATTGCAGTTCTTGCTGCCAAGGTTGGCACAACCAATTATTAGGTTTGCAGGGCAATTACTTTTTCACACAGGATCAGGAAGGTCTGGATAAGAATTTTCCTTAAAACTGTATTTTGTATTTATTTTATACTACAATTTGATGATATGAAACATACAAATACAACAAATATTTGAGATTTAGTGTCTTGTCTTTATCAAGCCTGACATCCACAATCAATGCACCATTATGGGCATCTCACTTTCTTTAACCACATCATATTTAACACTACATTACCACTTCTTTACTATCTATGATAAGTCACAGATGTACAGATGCCTACAGCTTTTAATTTTAACTGGCACATAGACTTATGGCTTTGCCTTTTATGTGTTATTCACTCAAGCTTTTAAATTAAAAATACAGAGCCATAGTACTTTTAACACAGTAGAGCTGCAATCAATAATAATCTGGATGCAACAGCAGGTTGATAGATGCACATTGATAGTGGCTGCAGCCCAGTCAGATGTCCTACTGTTGTCCTCTATATACACTGTGGGATTACTGCCTGAGGATAAACAGCTGCCAACAGTTATTGACCCTTTGATTAATAGAAAATGCATCTAGTTCTCTGTCTTTTTGTCTCAGTATCTATGACATTACCTACAGTCATTTCAAAGCCTTTATATGCTCACTGTACTGGATTAATAAATCACCAGGTCTGTCCAAACTGCATTAACTTCAATGCAAAAGATTGGTTCTGCATATTGCAGAACTGACCTGGTACCTGTGAAACGGGACTCAAAGTCCTCCCAGCACTGTTTCATAGCACATCGCTCCAAATCTGCAGTACTTTATAATAAATAACAAAAATCAGTGCTCTTCTCATGAAAGAGAAACAAGTTTTCAATCTTAAAACAACATGTTCCTGGATGGAACACATGTATCAGTGAAAGAAAAAGCCAAACTGCTATTGTCCTTAGAGGTTGCAGGAAAGAGGAAGAGGATGGGAGGTGATTAAAACAAGGGTGCGCTCTGCACAAAGAAAAGGATAGTGCATCTGTATCAGCTCTGCAGATACACACCAAATACAGCTCTTAGAGCTTTGACTAAACAGAGAAACTGACTCTGCAAGGTCAGGGACACAAATAGCATCACAAGGGAGCTCAAATTCACCAAACACAGGTCTCATCTTCTCCATACACTCTGAGATTCATCAATGATATGAGCTCTCAAATAACAAAAAGATGCAGACAATGATGGAAATCATTCAGAAGTTCTGCTTGCATTTTGACTTAGTAATGATCCCCCAGCCTTTCTGGCCACACTCACATGTAATGAGCACATTTAAGAAATTTAAACGAGTTAAGCTGTAATTTGCATCCATGCTTGTAACGACTCATAGATAGATAGATGCACACTTTACAACCATCTTCACCTTCAGGGTGGCTGCCAAAGTCTATTTTTTGCACATTATAATGCAACACTGACATTTAAATTTTAGCACATAACATTTCCTTCATTGGCTTCATCATTGTATCCTGAACTTCATTTGTCTTAAATATTTATCATGTCAGTTCTTGGGTTATGGTCACAAACATGCTTTGTTTGACATATGTGTAAACTCTGACAGAGTCCAAGTAACAATCTGAAGAAATCCCTTCAGACAGCTTGTAGAAATAACACATAAACAAGACTAGTCAAACAACTCCAAAAAGACATTTGCAGAACGAGAGAATGACCCACTACTTTGCAACAATGTCCAGCACTTAAATGGCTTATTCTATAATAGTGTCACAGTCCAGATTGAGGGCCGTGACAAATAATGGGAGTGGAAAACCATAATACTCCATGAGGTGTGCCAATTAGTATGGTGTGAAACCTAAAACAATCAGACCAAAGCCAACCAAACAAATAACATGGTGCCTGACGAATGGAACGAGAGAACAGCTGAAACAGCCAGCTCTTAAGATGCTCCGGGGAGACTGGCCAGGTGCTCTCGGGTTCCACTAGGAACCTGCATGACAATACAGAGGGACAAGCAGGGGAAAACAGCAGGTCACAGCCACGGCACATAGTGTGACACAAATTTTATAAAAAGAGATGTGATTTTTCCTCCCACGTGCATCATTCAAAAGGGTCCCATGACCTGGGCCAAGATAAGCTGCAGAAAATGGTTGGCAGACAAAGATGCACATGAGAAGGTAAATGTCCAAAACAGTCGAGCTGAACATTAGCCGTTCAAGAACTTGCCAGCTTTTTATTACAAGCTTGTGGCATTGCATTGTGCCAGTGTGCAAACAGTCCCGGTAACTGTCCAGCACATTCACTGTTATCATTGCCTCCTGTGAGCTCCCTCACAGTGGTGCAAACACATATGAAGCCACTTATTCCTGCTGTGCGCTACAGTACATATAAGAAAGTAACAAATATCCTGACCTACGTCTCCAGAATTAAAGGTTATTTGCAGTGGTCATTGCACCGTGGAATTTTTCAATGATGATCATTCATACAATACATGAATCTCTGCTCCTTTCTTTATTCCCCTTTTCTGCTATCTCAAACAACATTTTTCAATCCGCTAACCCACAATGCCCTAACTCCTCCCCTGCTCCTTCCTGTCTCCACCCTTTCACTCTCTCCTCAATCCTAACAGCTGTTACAACAAAGAACTGCCTGCCATCCTGTCCAGCCACATAATTTATCACCATCCGTTCTCATTAAATGAGTAGTTACGTTCTTATGCATGCTCTGGTAGGTTGTGGTTAGGGGCAACTTACTGTATTTGAGCAACTCTATGTCTCTGAGTGTAAGAACAGGTTCAGTTTTGAGTTCCCACAGCTTCTTATCAGCCCAAAACAGACATTACTTCTTATTATCAAAGCCTTTCCGATATGAATGCCACAATAACAATATGCAGTGAGATGGTGGGATACCTCAGACGGTGACCCTGCAGGCCACCAGAGAAACATCAACCCTGTAAAATGCAAAGTAGACTGCACCACAGTTGACCACATGGAAAACGATGCCCAATTCAGCATTCAGGCTGATACTAAACTGGCCAGGCAGACACAGCATGGCACTGGACTGCACACTGTTTCTTTGTTTGAGGACTGTTACAGATACTATCTACACTATGCATGTTCAGGATTGGATGATCACCAAAATTAAAGTGCAGTTTACACATAATGTAATTTTATCTAATATCCCTGACTTTTCAATTAAGCTACAAATGTGTAAATACGTACAATTGGAAAGATGTATAAAAATAACTTTAAATCAATTAATTTTGCTGCAGACTGTGAGTAAGAGTAACATCACAACTAGTTTAGAAGCTAATGCTCACTTCACGGGAAAGCTGAAGCACGAGTATATTCAGAAATTCGAATTTCTGGTATAAGTTGCAGCGTAGGTTTTCAGAAGAATTTATGGTTACAGTGTCCTTACAAGGTAGAGTTAAGGCATAAGCATAAACTCAATGTTAGCATTACTGCATGCAACAGCAATGCCCACCGCATCACCACAAATACTTTATGTGCTAAGGGTTTGCTTCACACTCTCTCTGCCTTTGTGGATTTTACTCACTAGAAAGAGCTCGACTCTAATGGAAAGAACACAGCTTCTACTGTGTGAAAACAAGCCTACACCATTAGTTGATTTGCAACCTTTGATATGGTTATACAACAACCAATCAGTAAGAACCATAATCCTCACAAGCCAAACAGAGCAGAACATGAGACCCCGTCTCCCCAGTGGGAGTCTAAGTCAATGTTCTCACCCCATGCAGCGAGAGCTGGTAATACGTCTAATCTGGTCTACTACTGACTGGCAGCTTAAGAAACTCACACTTGAGCTTAAATATAATTTGGAGTAGTCTATTCTTGAGAGCAGGTGAGCTGTGTGGCTTCTTTGAGTCTAATCGTTCTGTAGATATACTTGCTATAATAGATGCATGCAAATAGGTTAAATGGAGCAACCACACACTTGGCTTCGAATCAAGGGTTTTACAATCACTGAAGGGTATTAACAACACTGTGGCTCACCTCCATGAAGCATTAACGGCCACTGCAGAAACAGAAAAACCTGATTCGAAGATTTGAAACCTCTGCCAGTATGTGGTGACAGATGGATACATTTTCTATTATAATACAAGACTTGCAACAGCCAAAGCCTCGACAATATGCCTCATTTACTGTATGAGAATGTAACAAATAAATCCTTATAATAATACTGCGTCTTATTTTGCATTCACTGGAAAGGGTAGTACCAAGATGAATCAGATATGAGTGGCCTGTCTTCTTACATAGCATGAAGAGCAACACTTTAAATATCTCACCTACAAAATGTGGAAGAAAAGCGCCACTATTCACATTGTGTGCAGCCTTTAGGGTGTCACTCTCTCCCACAGCTGCAGAAAGAATAAGCAGCATTATATGGCTCTCAGCGATCAATCAAAAGCTCTCCAGTGATGTTTTTCCTGCATAATGTGTCTGGATAGTGAAATAGGAATTTTAAATGTATCTGCAGCTATGTGCTGTAGTTCAGAGGCAGCGCTTCCCCTGTGTTTGTCCATCTTTTAGTTGTCATATAAAACCAAAGACAAACAGATGCTGACAAACCCCAAACATCTGTAAGCCTGATGGCAGGGAAGCTGATGAGTTACAGGTAAACCAAAGACATAAATTTCTAAGTGTGATAGGGCTATAAAATGTTATTAAGCATAACTGCATAACTTGCAGTTATGCTTAACGATGCTGATGGCTTCAGTCCACACTGGTAGCGACAAGTCTTCACAGTTTATTTTGAAAATTAACTGGATGTCATTCATCTCTCTGACTTCCTGCCTCCATTCATCTCCCCTGCGCAGAAGAAGCTTCTTCTTCACGGTTTGTTGTGGTGAAACCAGCTGCACTAAAGCATTAAAGCTCACTCAAGACAAGTGGTATAAATCAGTTTGAGAGGTTATTCCTTCTGAAGGTTTTTTTTGTTTGAGTTTGTATACTTTTTAAAGATGTGCCACTACAAACTCAGTCATGCTACAATGTTCAACTCTTTCTTTGCAGAACTATTCATCTCATAAAATGTTACACATTCTTTCACGCTTTAATATATGTTGCAGATAAACAAAATATAGAAAAGTTTTTTCTACTGCTGTGTACTTACAAATGTACGAGGAGAATGACCTGAATCCAATGGAAGAGACTAAACTGAAGAAACGTCGCAGGGTGTGTGTGTGTGTGTGTGTGTGTGTGTGTGTGTGTGTGTGTGTGTGTGTGTGTGTGTGTGTGTGTGTGTGTGCACATAAAAATATAGCCTCTTTT
>VOQJ01018616.1:5772-17314 GCA_015052665.1 Apistogramma diplotaenia
TCCGATGATGCACTGAGTGTTTCTTCTCATTCACCTCTTTCACTCTCTTTATGTCCTATTGTGCATTTAATCATTACTTATTAATAATCTCTCTCTTTCTTCCGCAGCATGCCTTTTGTCCTGTCTCTCTCGCCTCAGCCCCAGCCGGTCGCGGCAGATGACCCCCCCTCCCTGAGCCTGGTTCTGCTGGAGGTTTCTTCCTGTTAAAAGGGAGTTTTTCCTTTCCACTGTCGCCGAGTGCTGGCTCATAGGGGGTCGTTTTGATTGTTGGGTTTACTCTGTAATTATTTAGGGTCTTTACCTTATAATAAAAAGAGCCTTGAGGTGAGTAGTTGTTGTGATTTTGCGCTGTATAAATAAAATTGAATTGAATTGAATCAAATTTACAAGACAGGGAAAGTGGCACGAGCTCATCCTGCATAAGAATCTTGGACTTCAAAACTGTTATCAGGTTATAGTGAACTCTTGAAAAGAAAATAGCTCTATTCTTGGGTACGTTCCAAGTCTCTCGTTTTACACCGTGACAGCATTTCTGCAGTTTCCTCTTCTTTCCACATGACATGACCTGCCAGGTATTCACACCACAGCCCCAGTGCAGCTTCTGAAAGCAAGAAATATCCATTTATATTATAATTGATACCAATTAAGTGCGTTCTTTTGTTCATGCAACAATTACAACACTCAGCTCTCATAATAACTGAACATATTTGCATGAACCACTTGTTCAAGCTAAAATATGAATGAATCACATCATTTTTTGATGTCAGTAGTCAGTCAGTAGTCTGTGTGTTAATAATGTCTGATGTATTTTCTTTGCTTGTGTTGCGTCCAGTGTTGTGTGTAATGTGCTGCACAGAGTGCCTTACTGTGATCACACTGGAGTTTTCTGTAAAGCATTCATGTAAGACATTACTGTACTAAATTCAGTAATCACATTGCAATCCTGCCATTACTTGACTTACAAAGGTTGGGTGGGTACAGCTAGCGATTTACAGCTTGTCCATGATATGCCGCTATTTTTATTGCACGCAAGAGTGTGATGGTAAAGTGGAAATTGCGCCCAGTACAAAAAGACTGTTAACTCTTTGCAAGCATCTGCACAGACAGCATGCTAACACACAGCTAGCATAGACTGAGGGAGCATATGCTGACCAAATGCCAGCCAAGCTCCAGAGGCCAGAGCCTGAGCTTCAGCAGGTAACAAAGGCAGTCAGGCTTGCAGCACTGTAGCCTCGACTTCCACCTGCAGCTGTTTCCACAATAGAACTGCCGTGGAGGTCGCTCCGAAATCTCTTTGGGCTGGTTTTTCAAACTGCTTTCTGTTGTTGTCTTTGTGTTCTTTGTGTTCAAAGTTGAACACTAACTGAAAGATCTTTTGTGTGTCCTCATTAGGATAGGGATTTGTGTCAGTGTGTGCAGCCTGGAGCCCAAGGTGCACACTGTTAACTGGTATTTATGTGGCAAAGCATTTCAGATTTATGCATCAGGTATTAATGCAAAGGTAATGCAAGTGCAACAAAGTGTAGAAATGTACTTTCCTGTGAGAGTCATTAAGTAATGTAATGCATTACTTTAAATAAAGAAACAAATATGTGTAATACATTTTGCACTTTTTGTAAGTAACAAGTATTTTTTTGCATTTGTCTTGTTCTGATTTGATCTTTGTCCTCATATGTATTTTTTCTTATATATTTTTTGTGGCTAGGAAAGACACAGTTCATTTTTAGATCCTGACTATGATGCTCCCCTTTGAAATAACCCACCTCATTAGTGTCTGCAAGTCTTATTCAGTTCAGCCATCCTGCACGCCTCCCGCCAAAAGTCAAGCATTTAGTCATGGCAAAATAATTGTCCGCGACACAGACGGAATTAGTAGCATAAATATCTGCTGCACTCGGTGAGTGCCTATGTCTCTGACTCTTTCTGTTGTTGTTATTTATCTATTCTTTTTCCAGAAGAACACATCACTGGAACAAAAGGCAAAGGAAGTGGGTTCAGGGAAGGGAGGGGTGAGGATGGTGAGGAGGAAGAGGAGGAACTCATTAGTGAAAGAGTTTAAGTGGAATGATGAGAAGAAGCTGGAGGGAAGGACAGGATGAGATAAGAAAGGATTTAAAGTGGGAGAGAGAGTAAGAGAAAGAGAGAGGAGGGGGGAGGGTTTTGGAGGAAGTGTCACTTTTAACATTCTTCACTGGGGAGGGAAAGGAGTATCATCAAAACCGTAATCCTGGTTTATATTTAGAATCTGAGATACACAAAGATTAAAATTTTGCTGAATGCAGGTTTCAAATAACCTGTGTTTAATTGTTCTATAGTGCTCAACTATGCAGAAATCCAGAGTTTGACTTTAGGGGAATTTCTTTGATGACGGGGAATTGTTACATTGTAATGATTTATCAAAGAATATACAATTTGTGCAAAAGTCTTGAGCCACCTATTTCTGGGAAATATGTTCGGCAAGTTATTGAAACATACGTGGAAATGCAGTGTATACTGTAAGGAAACAACAGAGATTGGACATTTCTGCCAAGTCAATAAACGTTTGTTCTTCTACACAGCCTGAACTCTCTGAGGCAGCTTTCTTCTCATTTCTTTAAGCAGTCTTCAGGAACAGTTCTCCAGGCTTCTTGAAGAACATTCCAAGCTCTTCTTTGGATTTTGGTTGCTTTTTGTTCTGTTCTCTGTCAGGATGATACCACACTGCTTTAATAATGTTGAGGTCCAGACTCTGGAGGCTCAAGTGTTTTGCACGGTACTGTATCATGTTTCCCATGACACAGTTGTTGTATGCTCTTTGTTTTCTCTTGTCATTAGTGTAGAAATAAGCTCTTCTCTCTATTCCTACATCTGTTAATCTGCGACTTTTATTGCTTGCAGCTATTATGTCATCTGAGTTGCCATCCAAACAACACTAAAAGTTTCATTAACCTACAGCAGCTGCTTTGTATTGGCAGAAGGTCTCTTATTTGTCAGTGACTAGTCAGCCCTTTTTCTCTCTTCCCAGCCTTTTGACTTTCTAGTAAAGCTTTGAGTGCCATACACTGGGTGCAAAGAAAGCTGGGAATGTGACGGAGACCAAAGATGTCCCGTTATTGTCGTCCTGTGGGACTTTGCAGCAGAATGATCTGATCTTCTCAGCTTCCCTTTATTGTGCCAACTTTAACACATGAGCATTTATTCTCACGCACACGCAAACACACGGACGGACAAGCAGGATGGAAGCAGCTTCACCACCTCTCTTGCAGTCAGGCGCGTGTGTGTGTGTGTGTGTGTGTGTGTGTGTGTGTGTGTGCTGCACCTAGAGACTCAGATCTGCAGGCTGACACTTTGCTGTGGGAATCAATCATTATTCTTTCCATGTAATTACATTACAAGGCATTTCAACTGTGTGGGTGTGTGTGTGTGTGTGTGAGGCCATGCTTGTGTGCGCTTGTATCTGTTTCATTTTATATGTGAGCATATTTTGATCCTTTTACTTATCTCTTTAGTCACCTAAAGGCTAATACGCATTCACGTAGAGCACACTTTACCTGTCTTCTTTTATAAAAACCCCCTTCTTATGCATCTGTCGTAAACCAGCCATTTGACTTTAATGTTCCATCTAAAACACTCCTACATCCTTAGAAAACATCATCATGTCTGTGATGTACCGCAATCATATCACTGCTACTCTGTGCCTGAGGGGCTTGTCAAATACAGATGTAACTGTCATCAAAATCTCACCTCCTTACATGCATGCCCCATGCTGCTGATGCAGGTTTGTTGCAGGGCGCTGAGCTTTAATGCCGTAATTACTACTCTATACACATTGTGTTGATGGCCATTGTGACACTTAAAATTATTATTCTTCACAGCAGTGAAAGGGCAGGTCAGTTAATAAAAAAGAATGATTACCACTCGGAGTATTTATAGATATTTTATTACCTGTAAGCTTTATTGGTAACCCAATAACCCGCAGCCTGATGTTTAACTGCTTCAAACCAGCTTACTCGCCCCGTAATTTGTGCTTTATTTGGCTTTTTTATTTATTTTTTATTCTTTATTTTTTGCAAACGGATAAAAGCACTGGGCCACATGCACATTACTACAGGAGTTCTTTCATGGCATAGAAACCCATGAAGCTCTGTGGGTTAAAACAGCAGTTTTTGTGCTTTTGTTAATGCCAGAGGAGGTTTGAAACTGTGGCAGTTACTGAGTCAGCAGAGCGCTGGTTACGTTTACGCACTGTGCGCCTCAGCACTCACTGGCCCTGCTTTGTAATGTTACGTTGTTGGACACTTTGCAGCTGAGTTGCTGTGGTTCCTGAACACTTGTGGTTGGCAGTAACTGGTTGCAAAATGTTTCAACATGGAGGATTGTGGATGAAACTGCATGTTCATTGGCAGAATATGCAGTTTCACATTCAGACCCACCTTTTGTCCTCACGTCCAGCTTTTTGCATTCATATGAATGGGTGAGTGCATCCAAACCTTTGACAGCTACTGTATTTATTGTGGAACACATGGGATAGCTGCTGGCAGTAATGTGTTGCACTTGGCTTTAACCTGCCAATGAAATACAAACAAAGAACAGCCCAGTCACTTCTTAGCTAAAGTAATTAGCCTCGCCATGCTAACAATGAGCCAAGTCAATAGGTTGCCAGTTTCTGCTTGCTAATCACTGGCCTATCAGTTACCAGTGCTGGCTTCTCATTGGCCAAATCAGGAACTGGCTTTGATAAGGAAAACGACTCCGACTGATTCTTCATTTTTTGTCCACAGTACTTCTGTACGTTAATGCAGCAGGAATATGAAATTCTTCACCAATTATCAGCAGCTGTTTTCCTTTTTAGCATCTTACGGTACACTTCCTGTGCTTTCAGGTCATTAGAATCGAAACGTTCAAAGTGCCCGAACCACTGCGCACCAATTAAATGAAACTATACTACAAATAATAAGGTGAATAAGGTGTGTTTAGAACTGCAGTTTCAACATTCTGTGACAAATGGTGTGAGAAGAGATTAAGCTGCAGTCTGAGCTCGTTACAAGCAGGACAAGTAATATATGAGGAGAAAAGTTTTGTGTTCTAGTTACTACAGCATGGCCATTTGCAGGTAGCTGCTATACACACACACACACACGCGCACACGCACACGCACACGCACTGTCCACCCAGGGTGATTCTCAGTATCCCTCTATAATGATGTTGAGCTGTTGCCCAAATACTTATTGATTGCCACTGAGCTTCTAGTGAACCTGACAGCCCATGCACACACACACACACACACGCAGTCCTGTGTGCAGACTTCACTGCAGTGAAAAGAAGGTGGGAAGGACTGTGGAATGGAAGGAAATGATAATATGGGGCAAAAAAGAAAAAAGAATGGAGAACAGGAGTAAAGGAGTTCTGTATTAATGATCCTGTATGTGTGAGAGATCTTTCTCACCATTTTTAATGTATATTGAAACAGTCTGTGGCCATCTTGCACTGCAATATAAATGTAATAATTGTACTCATAATGCTCCCTCCTTTGATTAAATAATTTTCAGCAATGCATTTAAAATAAATGCATTGCCGAATGGGTTTCACACTTGTGTTGCTTTACTTTATTGTTTTAATATTATTAAAAGTTCACGACTGGGTCGCCTGAACAGATTACTGTGGCAAAAACGGAGGGAGTGTGTGAGGAAGTGCAGTAGGGTGAAACAAAGGTGAAGAACATTGGCGCGTTTGGTGGTAAAGCGCTCTTTGGGGCTGTTCTGCAGTCAGCCCTTGTTTTTTGCACATACATACAACACGTATCCGCACAGTCGCAGTCGTCGCTGCACCCCTGCAAAGCTGCTTAATAGCACAGTGGCGAGGGAGGGCGAATTGGCTTATAGAGTGGAGGGAGGGAGAGAAGACATAATGGTGTCAATCTGGCTATTACACACACACACACACACACACACACACACACACACATACCAATAAATACAAGCTTTTAACTCATTCATCTTTTCTCTGTGTTTTATAGAAATGCACTGAATCAAAGAGCAACTTGGTAACAAAAATGTCTTGCGACGATTCTTTGCCGCTAAAAATAAATAAATAAACGCATAACACATGTATGGTTTTCCTTTATACATCAGAAAACAAAGATCTATTGCTTTTGCTTCTGCGAGTCCGGACTCTCCCTCTCTAGGTGGTTTGCTGTGTGTGTATGTGGGTTGCAGTCGGTTGTACCAGCGGGGTTGTTCTACAGTCATCGGTCTATCCCTCATCGATTCTTGGCAGGCAGTCCAGGGCAGCAGCAACTCGCTCGCTCTCTCTGCCACTGTGTTTTGGGTATCGCTTGTTTGATGGGGTCTGTGTGGTGCTTCAGAAATTGGACCCGGTGCTGCCTCAGCACTTCTCTGGCCAGCAGTTGCTGCTTTGAAAACAAGTGGAAAAGAAAAAAAAAAAAAGAATGAGCAAAGGGAACAGAAGAATAGAGCTGAGAGAGAACAAAAACAAGACTGCATTTTCTTGAAAAATTACAGTATCAGATATCTTAAAAGAAGTACAATTATTTTTTTCTTTTCTTTTTCTTTTTGTACCACAGAAACTTTTCTTTTTGGCCTTCTGAATTATGACAGTTGTCTTCCAGAAGTAAGTGTGAAAGTACTGTAGCTGCCTCACTGCAAACGCAGGTGACGGTCAGTGTTTTGGTGTATAAAGTATGCATGTCAGTTCTGGTATCTTTCAGCATTGTATGCAAAAATTATGCCATCTTAATCAGCTTGATATCACTGTTGTAAAACTGTCAGCATCCCTGGGACTCGAACCCAGGATTTGAGCTCTTCTGGGATATTTAGCTTTGTATTGTCAAGTTTCATTTATTGTTACTTCCTGCTTCACTGTGATGGCCTTTTGTTTCTTGACTGTGGGTGTAAGTCTTCTTCCCCTCTCTTGTTGTTACCGATTGCCGTCAGCTGTGCTCCTCCCGCGTTGCCTTCTCCTCGTCATCCCGTGCCTCGTCGCCTTCTCCCTCATGTTGTGTGTTTCTAGAGCAGTGTGTTTTTGTGCTTTAATTTGTACTCCTGGTTTCTGCCCAGTTTGCTTCCTTTTTTTATTTATTAATTTTGGAGAGACTCCAGCAACCAAAGCTGTTAGAAGCCTGAGTCCTGCTTCCAGAGTCCTGCATTGGGGTCCAAATCCTGCCTGCCACACAGCAGCATCATGACAAAAACCCATTTTAACAATCATATGTGACCATGCTACAAAATTGTCTCACGGGTCGTTGTGGAAGGAAATCACCCACATCCCATTATTATTGTTCAGTCAGGAAAATCAGCTGTGTGGGAAACACTGAGATGGTGAAGAGTGAAAATGTGTGGCAATGATTGGGAGAGAAAGGAGGAAAAAAGAGGGGACATGGAGAGTTAGCAAGGTAAAGAGAGGGCTACACAGAGTGTGCAGCTTAGTAAAAGCTGTTCTCATCCTTTGAATAGAGGGTGTGATGGGAGGTGATACTCTAATAGGATACAGGGCGGACAGATAAAGAGATCAGCTCTGTCTCCCTGGGAGCATTCCAGTCGGCCATCAGGTCTCCATGCAGGGCTTGTCAAATAAAACCTCTGCTTCATTCAAAGCCCTTCCCATCAGCAGGGATCGCTCCCTGCCAAACTACCGGGTTGGAATGCACTGATGATACAAATGCAGAAGCAGTATACGTCTATCTGCTCCATCAGATATGCACTTTACGATTCCAGAAAGCCTTCCTTTAATTTGAAAAGCCACTATTAGTTAGACTGAGCTGATACTTTTCGCTGACCGTCAGCAAACTTTTGTAATTTAACTGGAAAAGAAAACCTCAAAGTTGACTTGCATTTGATGCAAAATATGCTGAAATGCACATCTGTACTAGAGTCTGTAAGTGATGACATTAAATTCTGCTCCTTGCAAACACATGGACACACTGGATCAGGGACACTTGGAAAATTTTTGGAATTCAGATTCAGAATTTACATGAGATTTTCAGACTTTAATCATCTGGAAAAAGAAAACCTTGAACCCAGAATTGAGCTTTTTCATATACAAACATGTTTTTGATTACAGAATACATGGGTCTGTACATAGTTCTATGTACTATCCTAAGCACTTGAGCACTTAAGAGTTTGAATTATACAGTTTTAGGAGAGAATTGATCATTGAAAGATAGAATAAACACAATGTGAGGAATATAGAGGGACAGAAGGAATAAGAGAAAGGTGCTCACTGCAGAGCCACAGTCAGGGAGCAGCTAGATATAAAACACATGTAATGGGGATAATTCTCCTCCCTGATGAACACACAGAGCTTATAATGTATAACGAGCCTGCAGTCAGTTACTGTACATCAGCACACAGAGTTAGCCTACAAAATGAGTGGCTTGCTGATTTATGTGACTGCAGTGGCCCAGGATGGCATCAAATTGAATGAGTTATTGTTCCAGTCCACCCTTGAGTATATCTACCTGCTATTAGAGGAACTTTAATACTCGGCGTTGGTGGTCGCTGATTACCATAAGCACTGCGCATCCACCTGTGACCCTTTCATCTCACTCGGATGTTAATAAAGGCCAGACGCTTTTACTCATTCAGATGGATTTTGCTGTGCTCGAAAACCTTATCTCCAGCTGTTCCACCGTGCTTTTTTTTTTTTTAACCTCGAGGTCATCAGTACAATCCCAATCCGACTGTTCTTTCCTCAGCAAGTGTTCTTCCGCATGCTGAACACAGAACAATGTCAAAAGTGTTTGTAGCTTTTGGTTTTGCTCGCAACAGAAAAGCAGCACAGACCGAGAACGAGAGCAGCAGATCATTCATTAGCAGGGAGGTGCGCTCTGTAGTACGGAGAGGAACTGCAGGTGTGCAGAAAACTAACTAGGGAAGGAAAAATTGGAGCAAGATAAAATGAGACAAATTCAAAGGAGGAAAAAAAAATAACAGCATGATGAAAAAATGAATTCATCGTTGAAAGCTAGAGTGAAGAAAAGGAGGTGAGGGGAGTTGGGGGTGGTGGTGATGGGGAGGATGGGAGAACCACAAAGGGTGGGAGGAGTATGGTGCTAAGTAATGTATCCTGCCAGCTTTCATTGTGTCTACAACTGAAACTGCTCCACAGAAGCACGGAGGCTGTAATAGGATAAAGACTGTACTGCAGAGGGAGGAAGAGAGGAGGGGCCACAGTACGGATACTGAAGGGGAGGGAGGAAGAGAAAAAGCAAAGGGAGAATGAGACACCATAAACAAAAAGAAAAACAGTCAAGATTCACTTATATGTTGTGTAACCAGATTTCTACGCGTCACTGATCACTGATGTCAGATTTGCCACCTCAGTAGTTTGTTGTAGCTTGAGTTTTCCCTGCAGAGGATCAGCTGTAAAGTTTCACCGAACTATTAAGACAGGGAGTCAGTTTGTATGGCGGAGAGTGCGGCATTTTTAAAATGGAGAGAAAATGAAAGGCCACTCGGTAAGTGTGTAACACCACGTCCCCAAATCTCTGGTGCAGGATGTTGAGTGACGCTGTTCGATATGCTGGATTCCACAGCAGCTGGATAAACCTCCCAACGAGCTGCGCACAAACCTCCGTGTTGGCACACATTTGAATTTCTCGCTGCAGATCGAGCAGTTTCTCGGTGTTACCTGCCAATCCTTTTAGCAGTTCAGTGCAAGCTCCACCAGATTAGGCTTTCAACTTGCAGTACTCGTCCATCTAGATGTAGTGCATGCTGAGGTTAACCGCTCTTCTTCTGGGGCACTCCGGAAGATCCTCTGTCAGCCTGTCGCACGCGGGATTCTGAAATATCAGCCTTTCAGCAGCTCAATACTGTTTGCCATCTTTCCAAATGTCCCTTCCATGTGTTCATTTCAAGAATGACTGGCTGAGTCTAGGAGACCATCATGCTGTAAGCTCTTAACTGTACAGTACATAGTGTGAATACAGCTGAAACAGCAGGGTTTCTCTTTGGCTCGGTTTGCCCACTGATGATAACTCTGCATAAGTATTTGTTTTGTTTTGTCTTTCTTAGTAACATTTTTGAAGGAAAAAAATTAGAGTGAGCTACAGAAGGATTTACAAAACTTAAAAAAAGAACAATTAAAAGGAGCCACTGTTGTTTACACAGTGTCATTTATCCAGTAAATAGTCTTTCTCCAGCATGTGAGCCTCATTCTTCATTGCATGTTGATACGTGATTGCATGCGTATCGTGTTCAGCCTCCAGACAAGAAGCTCAGTGGATGTTGCGCATACATCCATGCAAACACAGCAATCTGTGTGCAGTAATGCTAAAATTGAAGTCTTTACTTGTATAATTGGGTAGAATAGGCACATTTTAATGAATGTCCCATATGTGTGTGTGTGGGGGATGGCAGTTGCCTTGGGGAGGACGCAAAGGGCCTGTTGTTTCCATTTCACCTGCTTTTTGCCTCTGCTTTTCTTTTTTTTTAACATGTGAGATATCAAAAACACACAAAAATGAGGGCTTTGTTTTCACCATTTCAGAGGGCCTAACATTAGCATGCATTCATTTATACACTAAATATAACTAACACTGCATGATTGCAACTCTTACCCCAATGAAGGTTTAACACTTTACCTCATGGCGACTTGCCCAAAAGTAGATTCCTAACGATGTATCAATGTGAACAGACTCACACACACACGCAGATTTTCTGTTTTTAATTAGAGATATATTGGCTGATAATATGTGTTTGCTGATATATTGGTATTGGCATTTATAACAAACAATAAATCAAAATGTAGAAAATAAAACACCTGTCAACCATGTGCTGACATTGCATAGCTTTTCCACCAGAGGGCACACTACAGCTTCCCTATTGGTTGTGTTTGTAGTGTATTTGATACATCACAAACACAACAACAACAACCAGCTGATCGGAGCGAAACAAATATATTTTTAAATTGTGGTCATGTTCTCTGTCATATTATTTTAGTGAGTAATAAATGCTAGGGTGATTTTATTCTGTTTCACATGTCTGAAAGAAAAAAAATATCAGCTGATTTATCAGCTTTTTAGCTTACAAAATATCGGTGTTGGTATCGGTCATAAAAAGCATGTATTGGTCGGGCTTAAGTACAGATCATGCTGGTCTTTCTTCAAATTAATATGGCTGTAATTTACAGCAAACAATACCCCAATGAAGAAAGAGAATCTGATCTCAGAAATTAACTTGCTTTTTATGCCCTTTTATGGATTTCAAATTTGAAGTATTTCCCAAACATTTATCCTATTCTATCATATTCATGAAGTTACTTTATTTTTTTTTTTACAGACCTTTTATCAGCTCCTGAACAACCCTGAATTTGATAAGTAGCTGAGAAAATGGGTGAATGGATGGATGGACACGCAGACTTGCCTCGCACCTTGTTTTATTTCAGATAAAAACCGATATACTAGATGTATCAGTGAGCAGTGAAGGATGAAAATAATTGGTGAGCGTAGAGAGAGATAACTCTTCATCTTTAGAAGTTTTTTTTTTTTTTTTTTAAAAATAAGCAACATGATGCAGGAATAAAAAAAGGGGGGAAATAAAAG
>VOQJ01018617.1:42536-53416 GCA_015052665.1 Apistogramma diplotaenia
ATAAGCTTTATCAAAAAGGTTTAAGCCTGATCTCAAAAGTAGAGAGGGTGTCTGTCTCCTGAATCCAAACTGGGAGCTGGTTCCACAGAAGAGGGGCCTGAAAGCTGAAGACTCTGCCTCCCATTCTACTTTAATACCTTAGGAACTACAAGTAAGTTAGCAGTCTCGGAGTGAAATGCTCTATTGGGGTGATGCGGTACTATGAGGTCTTTAATATAAGATGGGGCCCGATTATTCAAATACTTGTGTTAGTAGAATGCAGCTGTAAATTTTTTTTCTGTGGTTTTCTTCATCACTTCTGAAAACTTTTGTAAACCATTATTTTTTTTTACACTGCCAGCAATTTCCAAAAAAATAATAAATTCAAAATCAACCAAATACAAACTATTCTTGTAAATGCAGTGTAAAAATCTCAGATTCCCTGTAAAATCTCCTGATTACTTGTCCTCAGTTTAATGAGTTTTGGAAGAACATGAAGAAAAATTCAGGCAGACTTGGTCTGAAGGTTGGTGCTGAGAGACTCCAAATCCATTTACACTCGATCCTTTACGGTCTAACAATGGATGTTGTTGATGTGAGTCTGCTGTGTTGAAAATGATAATTCCTCAGGTGGACTACAAAAATCCCCAGGTGCTGAACACAATGACTGAAGACTTTACCAATGAAAACTATATTATAGTTAACTTTAAACTCACTTTGATCGTTGTAGTATTGCTCATTATTTTGATTTTTGAGTTTTTAAAATTTATACATATAAAAGCAACAACTTCATCATAATCAGAGATTTATTTTTATTTTGTCAAATCGAATTCAGTATGATGATCAGAAAAAATGGGAAACATACTATTGATTACCATTTACATGCTGATCCATTTGTCAGATATGGCAGTTAAATAGGCTACGCTTCTTTCATAAAGGGTGAAAGAAGTGTAGTATATCTTATGCTAAAGGAGGCAATGAAGGAAGCACTGAAGGACCCTTGCTTAATATTTTGAGGAGTTGACAACCTCTTATGGCAGATATTTCCTGCTGCAGCCAAGTTCCCAAATGGACCCTTAAATGTAGTGCAGAATGTTAGCTGTTGTTTTCTGAGTCAAATGGTTATAAAAAAACGAAAAAATAATTGCCCTGCCCAAATTAGGTTGAGTTTTCTATATGATGTTTTTAAATATTAAAATATAAAAATATATAAAATGTAGAAATGTTTGCCTCTCCAATATATTTTGGTCTTTGAAAGAAAAATCACCAGGTCTGTAATCTTTTAATTTATGTAAGCGAGTTTAAAATTGAGCAACTTAAAATGCATTTTTGTCTATCAAAGACAAAATTAACAGGAAATTTGATTGCCTTCTGTTAAGTAAGGTAACATGGACTCTTTGCATCTTTTCATGAACTGTAAGTGAATCAATCATGTTTTTTCTGCGGGCATGCACCCCAGAGGCTGGACATTTGAGCTAGGACAAATCCTCCATTTCCAGCTCTTGGTGAGCTGTCACAAATTAACAGACTCAATTAATTTGGCAATTTTATTAAAGAATCAAAATCCAAAAAGGGATATAGTTATTTTACTATTAAAACTACTTTTGTGAATCCCCTACTGTACAAAGTCTAATTGAAAGTTTATAATGAGAAGTACATAAACAATTCAGGCTCTAACGTAGGGATAAAAACTAATTATTGCCGTTAAGCATTTGCCTACATAGATCACCAAGCCTAGTGCTGCTTCACAATTTGATAAAGCTAAGAAATATCTATATCTAATACATGTATTGGCATTTTGTCTCCATGCTGCTCATGTGTAACTGCTTTCCGAGATGTCTAGGGAGTGTGTCCTTTCACAATGTGGTGCTGTAAGCAGCTTTGGACCTGAGAGGTACTGGATAGTAATATGGAAGGTCCCAGTCCCTGTTGGCTGCGAATGGACCAGCGTGCCGCATGACTCGGTCCACGTATCCAGAAACTGTCGGGATCTCTTCTCTTGGATGGTCTCCACAGTTGGGGACTGTGGGTGTGACAAAGCTCTGCTTCATTTTGTAGCGGCTGGTCCAAGCCTCCATGGGTTGGAACTGCACCGGCCGCACCAAGAGGTCGTCCTCGTCGTCATATCCCTTTTGGCTCAGGAAGTCCTTCAGTATTTGCTTAAACACGGATGCCAGCTCCCAGGGTCGTATGTTGTTAGTGGCAAGCACCTCACGAAACCTGTGGAAGCATGCAGCATTGCAGTTAAATCATTCTTAAAGATTCCTCGTAACCTCTGTCTCCCCCAGGTCTGTGACCTGAAAATTAATCATAGTAAGCCATGATGATATATGTTAATATAAATGCAGTATCACTGTGGTTTATGAAATAGTCACACCCTCTCGCACCATAGACAGTGGATGTAAACACTGCTCAGGTTTAGGAAAAGAACTAGAGTTTTACTTACATAAACTGAAGCAGGAGCTTCTGTACCATACCAAAGGCAGAAGGTATCAACAGCACAAACACAGTGAAGAGGATCTATTTAATAACCTAAAGTAATGGATGAGCCCTAAGAGATACCGATCAGCTCCTACTCCCTGTGTTGTCAGTCATTGTGACTACATGACAAACTCAGTTATCCAGGTAGTTATAAATAAATTGAGCTCACTCAGAGTTGTTTAAAAGGGGGAAGCTAATCATAGAAACCAAAACCTATTTCTGTACTAGGCTGGAACTATGCTTTTTAATGCAGGTAATGTCTTTTCAACTAGTACCTACTCAGCTCAACTTGGCTGGGTTTTTAGGGTTTTCCATTAGGTGGTAGTACCTGGTACCAGTTACTTTTTAAGTAACTCCTTAAAGTGAGCTGAGCCGAGCCGAGCCGAAAATGTGATGCCAACAGAATTCATGCCACTAATTGGCCAGGGAGTGACATCACAAGGTGAGTCGTGAGAACGACTCCATCACAAGAATGAAACGTGGCAACAAGGGAAATGGCAATTTGCTCAGCTGTATTCCTTGATGTTGAAATATGTTATACTTGTTTTAACAGCTTATTTTGAATTAAAGAAATAAAATTAAACCACAACTGTGCTTTGCATTGTTACGGCTCCTAGGCAACGTGAGGTGCACTGAGGTGAGCCAGGCGAAGGCTAGACCGTTCATAGCTGCTTACTTCTGGCCTTTGCGGTCTTTGTGAGCTGCGAAGGAGCCGGTCTACATAGGCGGGTCCTTTTGAAGGATGCAGCCTCAGAATTTGGACACATTTTGTTTGTTTGTGTTGCATCGACTTTCAGGCTGCCTTGCTGATTCGGTAGTCAATTGTAATGGAAAATGACCAAAACTGAATGGAGTCAAGTCAAGACAACTAGGTACTTGTGGACAAGAGGCGTAAGTTGGACTTTTTAAGTCTGTAGGGATCGACTCCCATTTGGAGGCAGCCTCACGTGACACCTAGCGGAACTGCAGTTTTCGCCACTTCCACGTTTCACCTTGAGCCAAACTAAAAGGACAGCAGCAACAAATATAGTCACAAGTGTCCCACTGACCAGTTGTTCCACATATTTCTGATACTATTCCCCAGTGACAGTACACAGCTAAAACATGCACATGATTGCAGATGTCTGTGTAGGACCAGTGTACACCCATGCCGGTCCCATAAGATGTAAGGAGAGGAATTGAGTATGTACAAGCTGAGAAATAATGTAGGAGGAAGGATTTCCATCAGCCTGCTAATATGATGATTCTGTTTTTCGCCTAAACCTATCTTTTGTCTCTCACAGTTTTGAAAAATGACATATCTGGGACAGCAACACAGATTTTTGTAAATGAAAAAAGCATAACAACACATCTTATTTCATTTTTCTTTGGTATGATGGTTATGTAAGCACACAGTAGTGACCTAGTAGTGCGTTTTATGGGAAATATGTAAGTAGGTCACAGTGCTCAACCATGCCTAACAACTGTTCCTTGGTTTTTCCATGCTGGTTAACAGAGATGAGTGGCAGCCCCGGCAGCCTGGCTTCACTCACCCTTACAGGGCATCTTTCACCTTCACATGTTAACACCCTATATCGCCTGTGTCTGTGACAGTAACACATAATGGCTTTCTTGGCAGCTTGCCCCAGCTCCCTTTCCCCTTTGGGTCTTCTCTGCCTACTGTCAGGCCTTGTTGATGCAATAGCAGCTACTCTCTGTTGACAGCTTGCTAATGTGAGGACGGACGAAGCTATGGGTACTACTAAACACCTGGAGAGGACGGTGGCTGCTTGGACAGGCGGGATCTGGGCACACAGATACTCCAGCTGTTGTAGTTCCGATGAAGGGATGAGGGTCCGTAAACGAGGGTACTTTTGAAACCAGTGGAGACCCAAAGCGCTGTGGGCCAGCCGGTGCTCACGCTCCAGTTCTCTCGCCAGCCGCTCGCGCTCTTCCACATGCCACAGGAGCTCTGTGATCAGCGTGCGGCTCGGTAACCCCCCGGAGATTTTTAGAGATGGTGTTTCATCATGAGCCTGCACTTTTGTCTCATGTGACCATTTCATCCAGCTGAACAGCGGCATGGCACTCACAGCAGGCTGTCCTTAAAAACTGAAGACACAAGAATTATTTGTTGTTCTTGAGCATCAAGTCATAACTTCCACAACACAGCAGGACTATATTAATGCATCTGAATTACTGAAATAACTGTTGCTTCAAGCTGATTTCTCTTACAGTTGCACCTACAAGTAACGGGGCAGCATTTGAAGAACTGCACAAGTCAGGCAGAAGAAGAGGAAAAAAATTATTTAAGATAGAAATAAAAGCTTTAGATAAAAAGGTTTTCCTCTACATTTAAATAAATTAGGGGCTCCCAAAGAGGAAAAAATGTGACACTGTTAACATATTTTAAAACCTTTTTGTATTAAATCTGCATTAACATAAAAGGCATTTTTAGTAATTAAATGGCCAAGAAATAGCAGGAAAATGTATAAACTTTAAGATATCAGTCTTTGCTTTAAATGCAGCCCAGTTGTTACCTCCCAGATGTGCTTTTTGAGCCAAAATTAACCAAAACAGACTTTACCTAGAACTCTGTATACCTTTTAATAATTCAGTTTAAGCTTGACAGTGAAAAGTGATCAGGCCATGACTATTCTGACCTTTGATCCCCTGCCTCAGTGCTACTTTGATTGCAGTCGTATGATATCAAATTTGGTGAAGGATGGTGTCCCAGGTGTGTGTATTTGGCCCTTTTATTCAGGCTGAAATATCAGCTGAGTTTCCAGCTGGGATACAGATGGATTACACTGCCTGTAGGGTCAGAGGTCAGCCATACAGAAAACCTTGGATATAGCTTCGCTTATTGTAAGGTTGCAAAAAAAGCTTTGCTTCCTTCTCTGAAAAATTGAAGTATCACACTATCTGAATGATAAGAAAGGAGAGAGATGTACTTACTGGTGAAGTGGCACCGCTGACTCTTGTGTGAGCTTTTTAGAAATTGGGCAAAGAAGAGCTTTTCACAGAGTACAGCCTGCAGCTTCTTGTCTCCATGGATCTGTCTGTGCAAACTTAACTCCTTCACTCGCTGTTGACTACGTCCGGCAGCAGTCCTACCCTCGCTTTGTTGTTCCAAGTGCTTTCCCTTTTGTCTTGTAGTTGTTGTCTTGTTCTCCCACTGCGCCTGTCATGCAGACTTTTTCCAGGAGAGTTAGTCACACGCGCACTGCTAACTGACTAAGAGCTGTCACTTCCCTTCTCCTTTCACCCCTCTCTCCTCTGTGCAGTGTGCAGCTTTTGTTGTAGGGTCAGCTGCTTTGTAGCTTGCACGAAACGTGTGCATTGGAGAGAAAGAGAGAGGACGAGAGTGCATGTCGTGGGTGTGCATTTGAGCTCCTAGTACTGTCAGGGTTTTTGTCTGCTGTTGTGATAAAATCCTCCCCTCACTAAGAGTGCACACACACGCACACGTAACTGGGAATGCTCCTCAGGCTGCAGCGCTGTGGGCCTGGTCAAGCTGACGGAGGGGAAAGTTGAGAGGAGGCAGAAATTCAAAGTTAGGAGTTGCATTAAGCAGTGAAATGGGGCAGAGACACTGGTATTTTTATTTTATTTTCACTATTAGTAAGTATGTTTGGTACGTATAGAAATCCAGAATTATCCAAGGACACAAATACTATTAAAACATAATCAAGCCTTAATTTTTTTTTGGAAGATAATGGCATTACTTTGGGGGGAGAAAAACTTGGGTCAAAAGGGTTGAGAGTCTTTTTGAACTTCTAAGACTGACAGTGAGTGACTGATTCATGTGAACCTACATTGTTTGGTTTCTTATACAGTTAGAATTGACAGATTTTTGCTGTACTTGCAATTTGTTTCTTTAAAAATTTTTTAGAGATGGATTACTGTATATTAATAACAGGAGCATTTTCCACTGCAGGAAAATGCTAGCATTATCTATAGCTTCACAGTTCCTATAATGATCGCAAACAAATTGACATTGATGGAGAACTGATCTGAAGACAAATGTTTTTGATAATTAAAGATAATAAAGACTTTCTTTGTCTTTCCCAGCACACACAGCTGAATTTAACCATACAATTGCATATTCTCCCTCAGGGTCTATGTCCTCCGTAATGGTCACAAAAATATTTGAAAGATATTTTTTTTTCTTTGGTTCTCAAGAGGAAGCAATTGGAGTTATTTATCATGGCATTTATAGAGTAGTGCATGGCTTTTGATACTTGTCTTTGCATTGTGAGGGAAACTGTGGTGTAAAGGCTGAAACTCAACAGAGTGGATTGTTTTATTTGTTTTTTGTCAACTGTTTTCTATTTGTACCGCCCCACAAAACGGTTCAGTTAAAACTTAAATCTTTAGTTTCAAGTGTGATTTTTACATTTATTTATTTTTTGTTACAGTCCAACAGAGATTCTTGAGCACGGCAGCCCCCAAAATGCAAACTCTGATGGAGAGAGTCTGCAAAAACCAGAACCTGAACCTCGTGAGTATTGAATGTTGTCACCGCCTTTCTCGTTCTACACCTTGCCTTATGTTTTTTTGATATACAGAGACTTTATTTCTTTCTTAATTGTTTTAAAACTTTATTTTGCCTTTCCATTCTGCACCCTTCTCCATTCACTAGGTCATGCTGCTCCTCCACTCATAAGCAATGAGTACCCAAATTTGCCCATAGCCAAAAACAGACAGGAGGTAAGGCATCGACTCTTCTCGATGGTCCTGTAGTGCACTTTCATTATCCTGAAGTTCTGTTTGTCATTTTTACAGAAATTGCCATTGTGTCCTCAGGACACTTGAGCACTTAAGATTTTACTGTTTGCTCAAGAGGAACATAAAGTTTTTTGATGCTGATGGACAAAAGCTAACTTTAAATCCACCAGTATTTTCTGTTGACTAATACAGAATAGAGTGTTTGTGTTTATTTTAGGAGCTAATGCTACCATTTAAGCTGGACTTTCTTAATGCAGATTATAAAGTCTGAAATTCAGGCCATAAATCAGCTTACCACGTCCATCTGCTCAATAATTTCACAACTTCTTTTTTTTTTAATTTCATTTTTATTCAGTGATTATGGGTCAGTAGCCAAATGCTCATAATTTGTTTTCAATCAGACTGCCTCTCTTTGTAAGTGTGCACGTGTGGGTTTGTGCTTGCGTTTCATATGTCTGTGTCTGTTTGTGGCTGTTTCCAGCTGATTTCCCTCATAGAAAACAACTCCGTAGTGATCATTCGAGGAGCCACAGGCAGTGGCAAGACCACCCAGCTGCCACAGTACATTCTGGACTATTACAATGAGAAAAATGCCTCATGCAACATTGCGGTCACCCAGCCACGTAAAATTGGAGCCACCAGCATTGCTCGATGGGTTGCCAAACAGCGCAAGTGCACCCTGGGTAGTCTGGTGGGATATCAGGTCGGTGCAATATTAGATAGATGGAATGTGATTTTCATACATGTAAACTGTGCAGCACAGAAGCGTACACGGGTCTTCTAGTGGCTTTGTGCAGCGGTCATGTAGCAGTAGTATCAAAGTAATAATACATCGGCTTGTAGTGATTCAGACTTTAGGCAAAGAGCGTTCATTACAATGTCTTTCACAACTTAATAGTGTTTGTATGCATGTGTTAACAAGCTCTTGTATGCTTTGTTGCTAGAATGTCTGGCTGTGTTGTGCAGAGCTTTGAAACCGTGTGTCTAATAATAACTGTTTTCTCCTCCGCTTGATGCAGACCTCTGGAGTTAAGGATGATGTCACTGACAGTGGGAGCAATGATAAATAGCCAGTGTTAGTAGGAGAAATAATTCTTAGCTTATGCAACACAAACTGAATTTTGTGGTCTTATTTCCATTACAGCATGTAAAGTTTTATCTCTGCACAGCCTCCATTTGACTTTGTTTGAACTAAAAGGCATGCAGTGAATGGAGAAAAAAAAGAGTTTGGGCGCAAGTTGGCAAACCAAAAAGTGCAACATGGCTATGCAATTGATTTTATCGAAGGTCACTGATGCTTTCTTCACTCAAACCAAAAATAGTCATATTGGCATTGCAGACTTTAGTTTTTTAAACCCTGGAAAAGTTCAAGCCTGAAGCTACAGCAGAGGAAGTGTACTTCCTCTGTGGCCTCTCCTGTTCCTTCCTAAGGCAGTAGAATATAACATTATTGATGGAAGACAATATTTCTGTGTGTTTTCGAGTTCAGTAAATCTGAGTAACGCTGTAATGCAGCAAAACTGTACAAAAATGAAATTCTGAATAAGTCAAACTGCAGGTGGTGTGCAAAGATAATCTGAAAGTTTGTATTTGCAGGTGACAGACTTTTCCTTTTCAAGGAAAAAAAGGCAAAAGACAACAGCAAATGGATGTCTTCTGGAAATAGATTTTACACCGTGTTGTGAAGGTGCCTTTATAGACTCCTCAGTGAGCAGTTAGCAAGTACCAGATCCACTAAGTGTCCCGTGGATGTAGTGAAATACAAATGTGCATCTAATTGACAAGTTTATGAATGCAACACTCTATACATTTTTTTTTCAGGTTGGCCTGGAGAAGATGGCAACCGAGCATACCCGACTAATCTACTTGACTACAGGAGTGCTGCTGCAAAAACTGGTTCAGGCCAAGTCCCTCACAGAATACTCCCACATTTTTGTAGATGAGGTGCATTTACCACACAGTATAATGTTTCTCTGTTAGCTGGTGCCGAAACATTTAAATTGTGTATTCATTTGTCAGAACCTTTTTTTTCTTTTTAAGCAAGTTCAAATGTTAAATATAAATACAGACAGGTGAAATAGTTGAGGAAAAACGTTACCCCAGGACTTTTACAGTGGATTGTTTTGGGCCACAAGGTGACTGCAAATCAATACAAAGTTGTGCCAGAACATTTTATGTCCTGATGGGTGAGTTTACTCTTCCAGGATGACAGTACCCCCATCCATAAGGTGCAATGGGGTCGCTGAATGGTTTGATAAGTATGAAAGTGATGTGATTCATATGCTAAGTGCTATTGTGCAAGATTTTGGACCAGTATGTTGGAGAGTTCTTCACTGGGATTCAGTCTTTCTAAAACTTATCAGAGACTAGTGGAATAAATACCAGTGTGCATCAAAGCTCTTTTAATGCCACTTGATTTCTCTTCTGTTTGTTAACTATTTGTAGTTAACAAATCCATAATGTTTTATTTTGTTGTATATTGTTTTTTGCTCTGCTTTAATGGGCATTGTTCTTAACCTAAACTTAATTTAGACCCACCTCATTTATTCACTGATTCTTGACGATTACAAAGTTAGCCTTTTAACAACTCTGCCTTTGTCCAAGGTCCACGAGCGCACATCAGAGATGGACTTTCTTCTGCTAGTTTTGAGAAAACTGCTCTGTTCCAACTCTCGCTATGTCAAGGTAAGGACTAAAGATTTCCTTTGTCTTCCTCATGCTTAATCACTCGTGTTCTCACTCACAAGGGTCTGTCTTTCAGATAATTCTCATGTCAGCCACCATTAACTGTAAACAGTTTGCTGACTACTTTGCCACTCCTGTTCATGGCAAAATGAACTCAGCTTATGTGTTTGAAGTGGAAGGGACATCCTATTCCATTGAGGACTTTTACCTGGATGACCTCCATGGTCTGTTTCCATACAAGGTACAGATTTGAGCGAGTAAATGGTTGCTGATGGTACTGTTTTCTGCATTGAAGCCACATCCTTTATATCTGAATCTTGTCTGTTTCAGATTGAATCACCTCATCCAGATGACCCTTACATCTCAGCAGAGATGTACAGTCTCGCCATCAGTCTCATCCAGAGCTTTGACGAATTGGAAGGCAAAGATTCCAGGTGAGGCCGTAGCATTGAAACACGACTGCTTAAAGATGCAAACAGGCAAGCATGTAATTGTTGTTTGTTCACTAAACATGCATATGTATTTTTCTGTGTGAGCAGCAAGGCTGAGCAAGAGGAGGGCATGACTTTGTCAAAAAGAGGAAGTGTTTTGGTTTTCCTCCCTGGCATACACGAGATAAGCTACATGCAGGAGGCCTTGAGCAAGCTGGTTCACAAAAGGTGAGGAATTGCATTTATCTCCATAATGTTTCTGCACATGGTCAGCTTCTTTGACTTCTGAAAGTAATCACCTTAGGCAGCCTTTGTGCCTATGGTGGTGGTAGGGCTGGGGTTTGTTCAGAGGTGTGTCAGTCCAGGATATTTGTGCACCAGCGATGTGGGCCACGCCACACACGCTTGTGTGCTTTTACAGGCACAGTAGGGCTGCAACGATTCGTCGACATTGTCGACAATAAAAATAGTTGATGACGAATTTAATTGTCGGTAATAGTTGTTTTTTATTACTGATGATTTCTTTTTTTTAAACGGAGTGAGACGTCTTCCTGTCCTATCCAGCAATCTCGGGGTTCTAGCCAGCGGTTGATC
>VOQJ01018620.1:7832-19018 GCA_015052665.1 Apistogramma diplotaenia
TGTACACACACACACGCACGCACGCACGCACGCACGCACGCACGCACGCACACACACACACACACACACACACTTATATTTAGTGTGTAATATCCCAACAAACACAGTCAAAGCAATATTATCTCCCTGGTGATGGTATGATGCCAAACACTGCACTGTAGACAGATGTAGATGCTGTTTGAATGTATAACAGATGTCCAGTCAGACCTTCTCAGCAGACAACCACTTAACATCTAGTCGATGTACACAGACTGCTGCTATCGGGTCTGTTTGTTTTACCCAACACCTTTAAGCCTCTTATGTTTATCTACATCTAAATTCTGTCTCATGTGATCCATGGTGAACTTTAATGGTCACATCTATCACCTCAATGAGCACAATGTATTTTTATTATTGTATTTTTTTGATGCAGGTAATTTAGTGTGTAGTCAATTTGCTCAATAGGATGAGAAATGAGCTTTAGCAGGTGGTCTGGAGTTCAAGTCAACCATGTGGTTATATTCCTTTTGTCTATGTTCTCGGGTGGAGATTTCTTTCTTTCTTTCTTTCTTTCTTTCTTTCTTTCTTTCTTTCTTTCTTTCTTTCTTTCTTTCTTTCTTTCTTTCTTTCTTTCTTTCTTTCTTTCTTTCTTTCTTTCTTTCTTTCTTTCAAATATATAGAAAGATATGAAATAATTCCTGAACACTAATCTTGTTTTGTTTGAAAGTCGAACTGGGACAATATTTATATGGAACCATTTTTCAATCAAGACTAGATGTGGAGAAAAGACCCTAAGCCAACAATTAGCTTTTAATGTTTCCTGGCTCAGGAATGAGTTTCTGGCCCAATTGGAGGAGTTTAGGTATCTCAGGGTCTTGTTCACGTGTGACGGGACAAAGGAGCAGGAAATTGACAGATTGAAGTCTACCGTGGTGAAGAGGGAGCTGAGTGTAAAAGCGAAGCTGTCATTTTACTGGTCAATCTATGTCCCTACCCTCACCTATGGTCATGAGCTTTGGGGAATGACCGAAAAAACAAGACTGCTGATATAAGCAGCAGAAATGAGCTTCCTCTGAAGGGTGGCTGGCCTTTTCCTTAGAGATAGTGTGAGAACGGCAGCCATTCGGGAGGGACTGAGAGGTCTGGGCTTTTCTGCTTAGGCTCCTGCCCCCGTGACCCGGCCCCAGATAAGCTAAAGAGAATGGATGGATGGATGGATGCAGGCAATTGATGATTTTGGTTAGCAAGTATCAAGTGTCTATGCTAAGCTAAACAGGTGCTGTTTTGTTTATTTGCCCACAAACTAGCCTGATTTAAGTCCCCTTTAAAGGAGTTTCCTTATGCACCTGTGGGCCACTTCCAGCATTTCTGCTAGTTCTTCCCTGGCAAGCTAGATCTCCTTCAGTATGTGAAAACAGTCATACAGTACGTCAACTTGAATTTTATCAATGGGAAAAGGATAAAGAACAGAGAGCCAAATCTGGCAAGTAGTGTAGCAGATGAGCAATGATTATGTTGTTTTGGCCAAAAAGCTGACGCCGCTTCATTGCCCTGTGTGCTGGCACTGCAAACCAGGATGGCATACACCACAGTACAGTGGGTGGTGGCTGGATATTGTCCCGCAGATGCTTCAGACTGTTACAGTAGAACTCCTTATTGGCAATCCAACCGTGGGGATGAATTCACGGTGCACAATATAAAAACAAAAGCTTGTCCCCTGATGTGCAGCCTTCAGGTTTGAACACTTGTCTCTTCCAGTGGTGATTCGGGTTAGTGACTTAGACAGAGCAGGAGTGCTGGAAGTAGCCCAGAGGGGCACAAGAAGAAAGGCTGAAGGGGAGATCAGCCAGATTTAAGGTTCACAATTTTTACATGTTGAATCCAAAACATTTTGATTGCACCTCAGTGGGTGGGGTGTCCATCACCTCATCTACTGTTTGGCAAGGACGTCAATGTGCCTATTTCCCAGTATGTCAAACTACTAAACCAAGCACCGGTAAAGGAAAGACTAGCTGCACAGAGATATAAATCGATGCTAACACAAACATCACATGCACACTTTGCACTCCAGCAAACCACATTTTAGTCTATAATCAGACAAACACCCTCCAAATGCAGAAATACTGTAACAGATGGTGGGTGTGCTGAATACACACACATACCAATTTGGCTACCTAAGCAGATGTGTACACAAACACCAACGCACAGAGACAAGAAAACACATGAATTTCAAGGAGAAGCGGCATCAGAAATGGCTTCAAAACATGGGCATACGCACAGAGAATCTGTCAACCAAACAGATGCGCGCAAACATGCAATCATTGCAAGAGGGGAGCGAGTCACCCCCGTTGAGCACAGAGCGTCGGAGGGAACTGAGGGTCCTCTGTGTGCAGAACTTGGATGTCTACCACATGAAGCACAGAGCAGTTGGGGGGAGGGAGAGAGATGGACGGAGGTGGAGAGTGAGGGAAAGAGAGGGGGAGCAGATGGGTCAGCCATCTGGTGAATGGAGGAAAAACGAGGGAGATGAAAAGAAGAGGAAGGGTGCATTGGAGAGAGAGAGACTTGGAGAGATGTGCGCTGGGGTGGGGAGTTCATAAGAAATATCCGTGTGTGTGTGAATGGGGTAGGAGTGAGTGTGTTGTGTTTGCATGGGGCTTTTAATGTGTGCAGCAAGGCTGGTCAGCCGAGACTCAGGTGCCAGCGGACAGTGCACTGAGTTACTCTGGCAGGCCGTTGAGAACACTTATGCCACACAACCTGCATCCTGGAGCCCAAAGATACACGTGCTTTCTTGTATTAACAACGTGTGTATGATCTAGTATCTGCTTATATTACTTCTTAACCTTGCAGCAACTCTTAACCATTCACTCTGTTTGCGGTTGATATGCAGTCAAGAGCTGTTCTGTCTTATTTTCCTAACAGATACCTCGGTTGAGCAGAACACTATTAGATCGCAGCAATGAGTTACAGTGCTGCATGTGGTGATGTGTTCTTCATGAGCATGACCAACAGTTGCTTATACTGTGAGTCAGTCCTTCGTATGCCGTGCTGCAGAAATTAACCAAATGTGTATAAATCCCAAGCTGAAAATAGCTCCCAACGACAGCGCTATTTAATTCTACTTACCCAATGGCTGAAGACAAAGCTACGTGCTATAGTAAACCACCCACGTTACAGCATCGTGTACTGTGAACATGACTGCTGTTTCTTCTTGCAAAAGTTGAAGAGCCTTGCATTATTAATTCAGCCCTTGACTGTGGTTATGTGAGGTTACTGTGGCTTTGTGCGCAAGAGACTGTGACTCCGTTGTTTCTGAAAGCAATCTGAGTTTCAGCCCTTCTATAGACATCTTATTTATAACGAAGCTAAATTCATTGTTCATTCTTTCCAGACCTTAAACCTGCATCTCACTGTGTACGAGGAAAATTTTTTTGCGATAGCGTCACACAGCCATGCGGAACTGATGAGAAAACTCATGCGAGGTGAGTTTATTAGCAGATTCACAGGGTTTTTGCACAGACATTAAGAAGTCACTCATCTCCAAATTCTTCCGAATCTAAATTGCTCATTGAAATGTAAATACTGAAACCGTACAGCTTTTTTTCTCCCTTTACAATATGCAAGGATGATATATTGAATTAATCTGTTTCATTAAGCTATTTCGTTTTCGTCACTGCGTAATATGCATGAATCCATCTGGGACTAACCACTGAATGTATATAAAAATCAACATAACATTTTTTTGGGCCATAATACTTTTGATGTTTTCAGAGTGTTTTTGAATGTTCAAGTTGAGGGAAAGAGAGGACCACTGCAGTCTTCCACGGGGCACAGGACTGGCTCCCTGCTGGCCATTAGAAAGAATGCAGGTTTAAGGTACTTCATCACTGGCATCACTTTTTAGACCCAAAAAGCTGTGTTCATCTTTTATAAACAGTCAGTGTTATTAACTGTGCTGAATGACTATGAAAATGCTGAACATATTTACTACACATCCATATTCCTCCATTAAAGAAAACTCTTAATTATCATTGAATATAGCAAAAGCCCTGACTTGTCAGACCTAGAGACGCCAAACAGTGTCAAGACACCACACTGAAGACCTTAGTCAGAAACAAAACCCATTCGTTTGTTATTATTATAATGAATATTTTTCTAAGCATTGCCCAGCAGCTATCCTTTATTTTATTGTATTTTTTTCTCCCATCCTTGCATTTGCTGCTATTTAGTTATTATAGCACAGCTGGTCCTGTTTTCTCAATTTGTAGAAGCTTAATAGCCTTGCTGTGGCAGTTTTATCAGACTTGCAAATTCAGCCCAGGGGAAAGATACAGTATTCTGAATTGTTGTGAAGGCTGATAACATATCAAGATGATTTTTTTTTACAACCAAGCCTAGTTTATATTTGCCATGTACAAATGTAAGCTCCCCTGAGCTGTTGATATAGGCAGTAATGGCAGAAATCACAAAATGCAAACATGCCACTAATAAACGAGGTCCTGCCATTATAGACTGTGATATTTGGTCTCAGTGTTTGGCTTCACTTAAATACACTGACGAGTGGATTTCTTTGTCCCTGGATAAAATTATGATCAAACTTAATACAGTACAGCACACCTTGCTAACTGTACTAGCTAGCCAGCGTTAGCTCCACAACTCCTTCCCACTTGCCCAAATATGATAAAATTAACAAACAAATAAACAAGATGGTAGAAGTCAAAATATGAAACTCATGGCTTCAGCATGATAGTACACAAACCAGTGGGTGACAGTGGTTATGTCCATGTTTTATATGCAAATAATATACTCAAAGCATGCTAGCTTGAACCTGCTGGCTAGTTTACTGTAGCAGTGAGTGCATAGAGCTAAATTTCTACAATAATTATTTACACCAGCTGTTATAAAAAAAAAAACCTTTTTTAATATTTGCAAATCTAGTATTTAACATACATTATTGCCTCTGTACACCTCCACTGTGGACTCAAATGAAGCAATCAAAATGTGATTGAAGTGCAGACGTTTAGCTTAATTCAAGAGGTTGAACAAAAATATAGAATGAACTGTTACTGACATTTTCATGCTCAGCCCCCCATTTTTAAAGAGTCAAAAGTAATCAGACTGTTTTACAGCCAGATGAGGCGTGTTCCCTCATTATTCTATGACAAATTAAACCAATAAAATATCTGAGGTTGATTCTGAGTCGTGCATTTGCATTTGGAAACTCTTCACTTAAAACTTTAACATGAGTTTCACAGAGATGCTGATGCACACGAGAGAGACTCTCAGAATGGTTTCACAAAATTTAACAATCTTAAAAAGAAGGAATGCACAGGCCAGCTCAGAAACACCAAAAGGCCCAGAGGTCAGGGAATAGGATGAGACAGGACTATTTCCTTGGTTAAGAAAAACAACTTCACAACATTTAACCAAGTCAAGAACATTCTTGAAGAGTTAGGAGTTAAGAAATACCTTCATGAATGTACAGTAAATAGAGAGGGTTTACAGCAACGTGCAAACCACTGGTTACACTCAAGAATAAGACGGCCACATTAGACCAACAAAGATATGAAAGTCCTGAGCAGAATGATGGGAAGGGAAATACACGGAGAACGAAAGGAAGTTTACCACATTACAAAAACACAATATTTTATTTGAATGCAACTTCATCTTTCTATTTAAAATACATTAAGCATAAAAGGAATCTGGCATTTGGCCAGGAGTCTTCTTATATGTATATGAAATATCCCATTTTTCTGTTGCAGTAACTGCTAAAACTGTTTAACTCAGCTCCAGTCCTGGCTTTAGGTTTTGGTAAGGATTCATCTAGTGATTGGTATCCTTTTGAGCCTGGTCTTTCTGTACATACTGTTATGTCATAACTCTCCCCCGTGCAAAATTAATTAACAGGAATAAAGACAAAAATTTATTTAAAAAATATAAAGACTCGTAAAGTTGCTGTCCACCAACTTCATCTGCTTATAAGGGAGTTTATTTTAAGCCTTTGCTGCTGCATTTCCTTTTCCCCATGGTTATTTCCATCACGTTGCACATAAATCTGAATAGCTTATGATGACTGAGTAGCAATTTTCCCTGTTGAGCATAGCGTAAGCAGCAAAGCTGCACATGTTAAACTGCACTTGACCCATGATGAGGCTTCCCACCTTTCTTCACAGCCACTGGATGAAAGCCAGACTTTGCAAAAGTGTCCCGCAGTGTTGAGTTTTGAACACTAGAGCCAATCAAAATGCAGGACATTCTCTCACTGTGTGAGACAGGTGATAAAAGTACCATGTTCTCCCATACAGAGAGGGAAACCCGGTAACCCTCACTACAACAGATGTTAGGAGCAAAGCTGAAACACACAGAGGTGTGCTAGCTGTAGTGTTTGAAGGTGACTGATATCACATGGTTGCTGCTAGAAATTCTCTGCTACCCCTTTGTTTGATAAGTGAAATCAAAAATAAATGCAGGGTTTCTAATTATTGTGTCATAAATACTCACAGAAAGGTATTTTTACTCAAAGCTCCAGAGGGCCCTCGTTCATTCTTGCCTATCTCACAAGCAGCCACTGAAAAAACCAAAAAGTTAAGAATTAAAGAAATATCAGATGACTTTACATATATTTTTCTCCCTCCTTTACCTTCCATTTGTCCGTGTCATCTGTTTGGGCGGACAAAACAGGCTGCTGATGTGCGAGGTGGCTTTTGAGGAAACCACATGAAAAATCTAATAACTGGCAGAGATCCATTACCATCCATTACGACTAAATGGCAAGAGTGGGCATGGACATTGGTCATTCTTTAAATTTAGACAGAAAACTGTAAAAATATTAGATTGTTGAAGATGGATGAAGTGAGCCTGACTGTCTCTCTGACTTTGAGGAGTGAATGTGTCTGGGCTCAGCTCCAGACAGCCCCGTCCCAGCTTAACCTCTGCATATAAACACCTGCTAAAGGATTCAGGTTCACCCTTGTGGTCCCTCTAACGTGGGTGTTACAAAGAACACACACACACACACACACACACACACACACACACACACACACACACACACATTCACAAAGCATGAACAGTACCAGCTATAGTGTTATGGCAGGAGTATAGTATGTATAGCATGTTCTGTGCTCTATCAAAATGATCCCACACTGCTTTAATAATGTTGAGCTCGATGGGGAGGCCAATCCATGACTGAAGGTGTTCCAGGTATGCTTTTATGGGCAGCGTGTTTGGGGTCATTTTCATGTTGAAAAATGAAGCTCTTGTTAATATGATGTACTTTTCTACTTTTCATTATTGCATCAATTTGGACAGCACTGGCCAAAATGTAGCCCCAAACCATGACAGAGCCTCCACCGTGCTTGACAGATGTCTGCAGACACTCAGTGTTGTGCCTCTCCTGACCTCTGCTATATATACTGACAACAATTTTTTTCTCCCCGTTTCGCTTCCTTAAGAATGGCTTCTTGACAGCCACCCTTCCGCTGAGACCATTTCTGTTGAGGCTTCAGTGAACAGGATCAACTGAAGGGGCAGATGCATCTCTCATCGCAGTTTCATCTCGGTTTCCTGTTCTCCTGCTTCTTTTTATCTTCCATTAGACCAGTTTCCTTAAAATTTTAAGAACACACTGCACACCATTGCTGAGGTCTGCTCAATTTTCAGTTAACTGTTTCTTGGGAATCAAAGAGCCTTTAACTTCTTGGTGCAACAAACAAACAAAAAAACCCCAAAACAAAACGAAAAACTATTTTGTCTTTCCAACTGCATTTTTATAGATTCAACTAAAGAAATTGGAGCAAATTATGTGTTTTTGTGACAATGTGCCTGTGGATACAATTTAAAATGGGTTCTTTGCTAAGTTGTCTATTATGTGCAGACACAACACTGGTTCATCCCTTGAGTCAGGTGTCTTTTTTTTTTACGCCTGAATGATTCATTAAAGAAAAAGAAAACAAGTCTGGTTACTTTGAAGCATAATATGAAGAAATGAACAGTGGTTTGAGACAAAATTACTGCAAGGGACTTATGTCATCTTTTGAGTCTCAGCAAGTAGCAAAACAAATAGATAAAGTTGAACCCGGCAATCAAACACCTGGTAAAAAATTATTGGGATTACCAATTTAATTCTTGTTTAAAATTCAAAACACTCACACCATCACAATAATTTTCTGGTTTAATAAGAAGTGAATCAAAGACTGCACCGTTACATACTAGCTTACATAGAGAGAAGAGCTTATAAACAGTGGAATACACAAAGATGTCGAGTGACAAAAATACACAAAGCTCGTGGTGGTTACAAAGATAAAGCCGGTGGCGTGACATGGCATGTTACAGTTAATGACAGCAGCACAGCAGAAAAAGCAAAAAGAAGATGAAACTGGGAGATAACTAAGACAAGTGATGAAGAAAAGATAAGTGACAGGCTTGGAAGAAAATAGGGGAAGCAGATGGTTTGATGAGACAGAGAGAGAGAGATAGGCGAGGCAAGAAGAAAGAGCGAAGGAGGTATAAAAGGTGATGATGTAAAATGGAATACCAGAAAACGTCTGGTAGGGCTGAAAAGATCAAAGAAATCCTACTTCCAAAAGCCGAGATGTCAGAGAATGGAGACCAATTTATTGTAGATGGCAGGAAGCCCGACTCCACCTGTAAATTACACTCTGTCAGTTGGAGCAGTGCCGAAACAATACAGGGGCCCTGATGAAAGAGAAAGCGAACATGATGGGAAATGACTTTACATGGACGAATGACAAAGATTCCCTTCTCACATTCCACACTCAACTTTGTATTCTGCTCATGGAGTCCACTTGGTATCACTGAGAGAAATACACTAATTATTGTTAATATGATCGCAGGTATGGGCAATTTATCACTGTTAGCTGCTCACCCACAGCCAACTCAATTCTCTCCGTGTGCTGGGTAGGGGTAAAAATTAACCAGCATATAATTCGTTCAAACTTTATTTTCTCTCTGCTTGGATGCTTGGTGATTATCATCATTACTGTGATTATCACTCACTTGGCTCTTGTTGTGTTTGTTGTTTGTGAGCATCCTTTGCTTCCCAGCTTGTCCCAAATGATTCTGCAGGTGTATTGCACCCTTTTTTTTTTTTTATCCCTCCCTTCTAATATAACCCTTATGATATTTATGCAGGCATGTGTACTCTTTGTTGTCTCTGTGGTTCATTTATTTATTTATTTGTTTTAGTGTGGTTGCTTTCCTTTTAAGGTGCAATCTTTACTTTGGAAACAGAGACTAGGAAGGGGGGAACGCACAAATATCCTCTATCAGCTTGACATTGAGCCTGTGCTCTTGAAGATGAAAGATGACACCTCGCACGCACACACACACACATATTCAAATCATACATTTTCAGGCGCCGGATATATTTTCAGACATTAACAATGCATAGTGAGACAATACTACAAAATTCAGTTTGAAAGTCTGAACTCTTCTATTATTCATCATGGATGAAAGAGCTGCTCTAGAGGTGTTCACTTTTCTTGTTTTTGTTAAAGTTTTTATTATATATGTGGTCCCTATTGTTTGAGAGCCCAGTGGAGTTCTTTCATATGGAAACTTTCATATTACAATAACATAATTATACACACACTGTAAGTATTCTCACCCATCCGAGTCATTGAATTCAGGTGTTCCAGTCACTTCCGTGGCCACAGGTGTATAAACCAAGCACCTCGGCATGCAGACTGCCTCTACTAACATTAGTGAAAGAATGGGTCGCTCTCAGGAGCTCGGGGAATTCCAGTGTAGTGCCGTGATACCTGTGGAACAAGTCCATTCAAGAAATTTCCTCACTAATAAATATTCCACAGTCAGCTGTTAGTGGTATTTTAATAACAAAGTGAAAGTGACTGGGGAACGACAGCAACTCGGCCATGAAGTGGTAGGTTAAATAAAAATCACAGAGCAGGTCAGCGGATACTGAGGTGCAGAGTGCATCCAAGCCTGACATCACTAAGCACAATGCAAAGTGTTGGATGCAGTGGTGTAAAGCACGTCGCCACTGGACTCTACAGTAGAGCAGTGGAGATGTGTTCTCTGGAGTGATGAATCACGCTTCTCCATCTTTCAATCTGGTGAATCAGTCTGGGTTTGGTGGTTACCAGGGGAACGGAACTTGTCTGACTGCATTGTGCTAAGTGTAAAGTTTGGTGGGGGGGGGATTATGGTGTGGTTATGGTAATGCCTCATCATACCAAGACATTTTGGACAATTTGATGCTCCCACCTTTGTGGGAACAGTTTGGGGATGGCCCCTTCCTGTTCCAACATGACTGCACACCAGTGCACAAAGTGGAAGAACCTGACTGGCCTGCACAGAGTCCTGACCTCAGTCTTCTGGAACACCTTTGGGAGGAACTAGAGTGGAGACTGTGAACCAGGTCCTCTCATCCAACATCACTGTCTGACCTTCCAAATGTGCTTCCGGAAGAACGGTCAAAGAGTCCCATAAACACTCCTAAACCTTGTGGAAAGCCTTCCCAGAAGAGTTGAAACTGTTATACAGTAGCTGCAAAGGGTGGACCAACATTATATTAAACCCTAGGGATTAAGAATGGGATATTACACAAGTTCAGATGCCTGTGAAGGCAGATGAGCAAATAGTTTTGGCAGTGTAGTGTAAGGGAATACTCGGCATTGGGACAATGCAGATTTGAAACAAGTTAATTTTTCCTGCCAGTAACATAATTATGCTTGTAAATCAAACTTTCAACTTGAAAGCACAGTTGCTGAACAAGATCCTGGTCCTGCAAAGTGCTCCACATTGTGCTCATTTACATGCCACTAACAGCAGAGCACTGTGCCCTCGGGCACATTTGCCTTTGTAGGCTTTTGGGGTATCAAACTGAAAACCCTGCAATTAGAGAGAACAACCTGCTCCACAAGCTAAGCCTCAGCTGCTCCACTTCCACATGTATGAGATTTGAGAAAAAGCACTGGTCTTCTTCAAGTCACTCCTGAACCATAAGCACCTTTTTAGAAGCTGTCAAAATGAAATGGGCACCCAGTGCTCAGCTTTTGTGCAGGAGAAGGAATGGGTCCTGTCTACAAAGTGACAAATTGATACATAACAGCAAAGATTAGAGATTTTGAGGGGAACTGACGGCAAACCACATGCAGTGACAGTAAAGTGCCCCCCCCCCCCAAACACAAACAAACACCGCCTTATTCTGGTTACAAAAA
>VOQJ01018621.1:0-13297 GCA_015052665.1 Apistogramma diplotaenia
TACATCCTCGCTGCAGGAAGGAGCTTTCACAGGTCCTTCATCCCAACAGCAGTTAGACTCTATAACACACCATGATGTCATGAGTCACTTAGACACTCTACCTCACTGCCATCAGTATGCACACAGGGCACTTTTCACACACAGAAAACATACATTTATTTATTTTGTCACTCCCACCTCAGCTACAAATGTATATAGTGTTTTAAAATCTGTATAAAGTGTTTATTTTTCATGTATATGTGTGTACATATGTGTATATCTATAGATATATCCTCTATGTATAGAATTTTTTTTCTTTCTTTTTTTTTCTTTTCTGTACCACTGCGGTAACGTGTGAATTTCCCCGTTGTGGGATCATTAAAGTTCTATTCTATTCTATCTTCACACATCTCTACTCCACTCTTCAGTGGTGGCCTACTTTATACCACTGTATCTGATGCTTTTCATTGGGTGTAACTGCTCTGTCATGGAAACCAATTTCATGAAGCTCTCTACATACTGTTATTGAGCTGATCTGAACACCACGTGAAGTTTGGCGGTCTGCAGCGACTCTGCAGAAAGATGGCGCATCAGGATCAGCTGACTCCGCCCTGTGATTTTTACATGGCCTACCACTTTGTGACTGAAATCGTGCAGTCATTCCTAGTCGCTTCCACTTTGTTATAATAGCACTAACAATTGACTACTTGGAAATTTCACAGCTGGACTTGTTGCACAGGTATCATCCTATCACGGTGCCATGTTGGACTTCACTGAGCACCTGAGAGCGACCTATTTCAGAAATGCTTGTAGAAGCAGTCTGCATGCCTAGCTGCCTGGTTTATACATCTGTGGCCAAGGCCTTTAGCAATATAGTGTAAATCTATTAACTTGTAACATTTTAGTCCAAAGTAACATGTTAATATTTTGTCTATTTTGTCACTGAACTACAAAATGCACCTTGTTTAGATCTCGTGATCAGTAAATGTAAACTATCACCCAAATTAAATCTCGAGTGACTCAAAAACTGATCAAAGATGCCTGATAAATGATTGTACCACAGCAATGTCATAACTGCATTCAGAGGCCACACTTTACTGACCATTTACCACATCTCACCCGTGTTATTTCACATTATTTGCATAACCCTGGACTGTCGCTATATTATATATATATGTACCCCATTATGTGATTTTTTTTCTCTTGTTTCCATTCTTCCCCACCCAAGTTACTGTAAATCTAAAACCTCTAAAGGTATGCTGCAACACCACACAAGATAATTCATTTTGCAGTTTCTTTTTTTCTTCTAGTAACAATATATGAGAAAACAATATATGACTTAAACCAGAGCGCTAACGGCCTGGGAGGGGCTGCCTGAGCAGAGAGGATCAATGCCACTGAATCTAAAGAAAGCAACTGGGACTTTATTTAAATCAGATGCACATGCAAAACAAACCATAATGCCCCATCTTTCTCCAACTGTTACTATGTTTGGACACAAAGTAAATTTCTTTCTACATCGACTAATCCCTGAGCTGACATTAAGTAGACTACTTTAAAAATGCTGAAAAATATCATCATCACAACAGAATAAAGGGCTGTGACCTGTTAGCTTTTCATTGTGTGTTATTACCAGAAGAGAAGTTAAAGCGATAGGGGATGGGCAAGAAGCCTGCAATGAAATCTTAGCTGTTCTGCTTACACAAAAGAGCGTTTACGGTATGAAGCACAGTGAATAAGGACAAGTGACTTAACACTGACAGTGTTAAGTTTCCCTTAAGGAATATTGTTGTTCAGTCACATGTACAGTCAGTTCACAGAAAATCAAATTGGTCTTGAAGAAAGAAAAGCGGAAGTTGCTGCACATGGGGTGGCTGCAGCTCAGGAGGTAGAGCAGGTCACCCACCAATCGGTAGGTTGGCAGTTCGATTCCTGGCTGCTCCGGGCTGCATGCCAAAGTATCCTTGGGCAAGATACTGAACCCCAAGTTGCTCTCCAATGCAAGTGTTGGAGTGTGAATGTTACATAATAAGCACTTAGCTTAGTTAAACATGGAAGTGCTTGGATGAATGTGGTGTGAATGGAAACATGTTGTATAAGCACTTTGAGTGCTCTGAGAGTAGAAAAGCACTATAACTAGTCCAAGCAGCATTTGATAATACTCATAGCATCTAGACTTCAGCCAGCCACTGTCAACAACAGATTTCCATCCAAGTTTTAAAAATGGTCCTTGGATTTACAGTTATGCTATTGTCCAATTACTTTTTAACCATTGAAAATAGAGGACTGTGTATAAAAAATGGCTGTAATTCCTAAATAGTTGAACACTAACCTTCTCCTAAACCCTTTAAATTAAAGTTGAAAGTCTGCACTTCAATCACATATTGATTGTTCGATTTTAAAATCCAGTGTATTTGTGATGTACAGAGGCTAAACTGCAGGAAAAAAAAGTGTTGTTGGCCAAATAATTAAGGATCTTACTGTGTACTGTATACTTGGTTGAAAGCAGATGTGTCAGCCCAGGAACAAAAGCAACAGGAACATGCAAACTCCACACAGAAGCTTTGATTCCAGGACCTTCTTCTTCTGCTAACCACTGCACCAGTGTGCTGCCCAGTACAGTGAATTAATCGTCATATTCTAGAAACCAGTTTGAGATGATTTGATCTTTGTGGCATGGCGCATCAGAAGATGTGTATAATGTGGTCATAAAGGGATGGACATGGGCAGTAACAAGACTCAGGGAGGCTGTGGTGTTTATGTTCAGTTGGTACTAGGGGCCAAAAATGGGCTGGTTCTTATATAGCTCTTTTCTACTCTACTTTGAGCAATCAAAACATTTTATACAACATGCCTCATTCACACATTAATACAAGCACTTCTTTCTATCTAACATTAACACGCATTCATTCTCCAACAGCTGCCTCGGACAGCAACTTGGCGTTCAGTGTCTTGCTCAAGGATACTTTGGCATGCAGATTGGAGCAGCCTTACACTTAGTAGTTGACCTGCTCCACCTCCTGAGTTACAGCCACTCACCAGATATGCCCCACACCATTACACCCTTACACCACCCCCAAGCCTGAACTCTTGATACAAGGCAGGATGTCTCGATGCTTTCATTTTTACACCAGATTTTGACCTCAACCGTCCAAAAAAGATATTGAAACTCAGACCAGGCAACGTTTTTCTAATCTTCTGTTGTCAAATTTTGGTGAGCCCATGTAGTTTCCAGTTCTTGACAGGACTGGCACCCAGGACTTCTGCTCCTGTAGCCAATCAGCTTCAAGGTTTGATGTGTGTGTTCAGAGAGGCTCTTCTGCATACCTCGGTGGTAATCGCTGGTTATTTAAGTTACAGTTACCATCCTACCAGATTGAAGCAGTGCAGCCATTCTTTGATATGACAGTTTGATCATCCTGATCATGTCTACAATCCTGAATACACTGACTGCTGCCATGTGATTGGCTGGTTCAGTTATTGCAGTAAAAAGCAGTTAAGCAGGTGTACCTAAAAGAGTGGCCATGATTGGATTTCTTAGTGTCAACATCATTGTGAACATCACTGTGCTGTTTTACAAAGTACATTCTACATGCAAAATAAAAGACAGAACTGATGCTGGGAACTCTTTATTAGCAGGAAGTTACATCAGTGGCACACACTACAAACAGTTCATCTCTCCCTGACTATATGAAACAGCACTGAAAAGTTTGAGGAAACACAGCGATCTGTGTAAAGATGAATAGATCCGTTTCTGTCCCTCGATCATCAGGACTCCTAATCTGGGCAGAAGCTACAGCTCTGCTGTATGTCAATCAGCTCTCCAACAAACATTTCTTAAACTGAAGAGGAAAAATCTTTCATTCTTTGTTGGAGCATGGTAAATGTTTTGAGGATTGCCTCTTGCCAGTCTTTTTAACTCCAGTAACTTAGGATTCAAATAAATTTAACCCTTTTCTCTTGTTATACCCAAATGTAAGGACTGTGGTTTTGCCTGCTTGTTTCATGGCAAAACATTTGTGGTTAACAGCTGTTTCTCTGTGTATTTTTGAGGCTGGGTTCTTTCCAGTGATGCACGAGGAAGAGGAGGATGAACATGTTTTCTGTGGAGGCAAAACATTAAGACATGTCAAAATTGTACTTGGCCTGCAGTATTTTTACCTTTTTTATTGTAGGTCATTGGTTAAATTTACTCAGATCTGATGATGGAAATGTCAGGAGTCATTCTGTACGTAGCAGCAGAGACAATATATACAAACAGGGATACTCTACCCAAGGGTTTGATACAATTAATACATAAAAGATGTTAGAGAGCCTAAGTCAAAGCAAAAATTATTTTCACTGAGAAGTAATGGTCAGCGCTCCTAGAAATGTTGAGAGAGCTATTTTGATATCAAGAGAGTGGTTCACAGTTTAGGGCCATCAAAAGCAGAGCTGGACTCTGCTGCTCGTTTAAGACATTTAAGGTATATTTAAGATGGCTTTTACAATGTTTAAGATGATAAATTAAAAACTATGAATGTGAGAAATTCTCTACTTAACACTGTGGCTCAGGGATTTCAGAAGTTTGGACACATGTTCTTAGTCAATGTTTTCATCTTTTTACTTTTATTTTCCTTCATTGGAAATTAATTCTGAAGTCATCCAGACTATGAAGGAAAACATAAGGAGTCATGTCATAAACTTAAAAGTGGACCCACAGTAAACAAAAAACAAAAAAAATTATATTGTTGAAAATTTCTGTCATTCAAACTGTTTATAACTTTACTTTGGTGTAGTATGAATGGCAAATGACTTGCGACAGATCTAAAGACTTTTTGTGGTGTTATCTGAGACTCTTGGAGACTGCACATGAAAGCAGCGGTTCTTCTGCTGTTACTGTCCTCAGCCCTGAGCCCTCCCACATCCCACAGCGCTGACAGGTGGTTATTCTCACAGCTGCAGACAGAGCGGAGAGACCCACACACTCCACTCTGTGTTCATGCTTCACATGAATCATGCATGTACAAAGCCAGAGTTGATCCCGCCCTGTCTTACTTACAGGGATGTAAATACAAATGTTTCTTCACTGTCACTGGTCAAATGCATTTTTTTTTCATTTTAATCGTAATTTATACGTTATTTTTTAGTTTTAACATATTTTACTCACTTTGTCTTGCTCTCCTCTACAAGCAAATGGCCAATTACACAAATTAGGTGGTGACATCATCTTATGGAGGAGTTGGCATCACAGTTTTTGCCAGGCCGATTCTGGCCCCCGAGCCTTATGTGTGAAACTCCTGCTGCAGCCTGATGTTAACACCCACTTAAAGTCAGACCAAACATAATTCACGTACCATGAGGCTACTCCACACTTCTCTTCCCTCTGTAAATCACTGGTGAAGAAGAGATTGGAGCAGAATTTTGAAGAAAAAAAATTGTAGAACATTTAAAAATCTTTTGACAATCTAATTCAAGCCCAAGAATCTTCAAAATGCCAAATAAATATTTTCTAATACCAGACTGAAAATACAGAAAGATGGCATACTCACCTGTGCCAATGTTTACTCCTGAACAAGTGACTAAAAGAGCAGAAACAGAAAAGTCAGTTTCTGACAGTTCCTTAATGCTCTGCACACAGATTCCCTGAACAGTTCCCACTGAACTCCCAGTGGCCTACCTGAGTACAGTCTCTTGGGACAGAAAGGGACTTTTCTGCCCTCTGGTGTGAGTGGAGCTACAACCACATGAACGATGTCCCCACCGCACTGGATGCTGCCAAAGTCACAGCTGCTTTCTCCAGGAGATGCTGTGCAGTTGTACTTGTTGCCATTCGCCACCATTTCTGCGATGTAGCCGTGGCTGCTCCCAGTGCTGCGCCAGTAAACCCGCAGAGTGTTATTGGTCGTCTTGTACAGCTTCACACGTGTTGGACAGCAGGGACCTGCCACACAGAGGTGCCAGTGAAGTGATGCGTCTCGTGAATAGTATCTCACTCTGATTGTGTTTGATGTGTATTTAAATCTAAAGTGGCACCGCAAAGTTTTTAAGAACACAACTACAAAATTTGGATTTATAAGTAATAAGTGTTATTGATTACAACATTTGCCTGTCTTCATGTCACTAGTCAGAGTTTTACAGCTTTGGTTTGGTCATTTCATCAGAGGCATCCCGTGTAACTGTACACACATATCTTTTGGACATGCACGTGAATAGACATCATTGTTTGAAACTTTGTCCATATTTCATATGAACATCCAAAGTAAAAGCATACTAGGCGCATGCATGTTTCAATAAACCTATCAGAGCTCTCTGAAAGCCCAAATTTATCGACGCTGCTTCTATTTTACCTCAACATACATGCAGAACACTGTATAATTTCGACATGGCCACTTTATTAGAAAACACTCACTGGATGAGAAACCCTGATAGGTGCAGTTGGACTTGCGTCCGCTGTGGCTGAGCGCCTCCATGGTGACAGTGTAGTTGGTATTGCAGGTGATGCATCCCATGAGGCAGTGGGAGTTTTGGGTATGGCAGCGGGCGTGACCGCGGGATGATGTCAGAGAGGTGATGAACGAGCCTGCCCCTTTGGCGTGAGACCACGAGACGTTGGTCATCGCCTGAGTCGCCTGATCCACTGTTAGATTCACTGGGCAACACGGTTCTGTGAATGATGATGGTAACATTTCAATTACTGTACAGTATTTATATATTTCAGGACTTTCGGACATCTTCTGTGTGTCGGCTTCTAATTATAAACTTAAAAAATTTAGATTAAACAGACAAAATGCCGTGATCTTTAGTATCCTTTTAATTACTTGCAATAAAGTCACAAGAAAGCAAGAAAGCATTTGACTACTCACCTGTTTCTAGATAGTCAGAGTAGCTGGGTAAACTCTGACCGGCGGCACCGGTTGCTATGACACTCACTTCGTACATGGAGCCACAGGAAAGGTTAGTGATGTCACAGCTGTTTTCACTGGTGGTACAAGTGTGTTTGTCATCATCTCCATTTGCGCTTACAGTGTAATTAGCGTCCCTGTTATCTGCTGTCCAGCTGACAGCGACGCGGGAGGAGTTCTTTAGATTTAGCATCAGATTCATCGGCATGCAAGGAGCTGAGGGAGATGGAGAAAGGAAGTTAACAATATCCACTCAAAATTATGAGAAAGCATCTGTTTTGTGATATTGTAGCCTTTTATCTCCTTGGCGATGTGTTAATACCACTTATATGCATATAGAAATAGGCCTATACGTTTTCTACCTGTGTCTCCGGTGTGAGCTTTACAAGCACTGTTGCATCTGCTGATTTCATTACAGGGCATCACCATCACACTGTAGGCAGTGTCACAACTGAGGTCCGAGAGGGCGCACACGGGTGCTGTGTCATTACAGAGGATGACCTCTGAACTCTGTGCAGCCCGAGTCTCATACAGCACTGCCCCCCGCGAGGGCGTCCACCTGATCTCCAGAGTGTCGGCGCTCACTGTCAATACAGATACGTCCTCGGGACAACATGGCACTAAAAGATAGAAATAAAGATATAATCAATGATTGAATGTGAGAAGAAAATGAATCATCATCGTGACTACAATAAATGTCATTACTGCTGCTACTTACAGGTGGTGTAGTTGAGAACTTGTCCTTGAGGACTCCTGCCGGCGCTGTTGAACGCCTGCACAGACATCATGTATGTGTGGCCACACCGGCAGTGATAGCTGCAGTTGTTGCTGGTGGTGTTGCAGGTCTCCACACTGCTGCTATCTGTCGTGATGAAGGCCGTGTAGTTGTCGGCGTGAGGCACCGTGTTCCACGTTAGAGTGCAATTTTCTTCTAATGACTCCACGAGTGCCAAAGACTCAGGTGGACAGGGGACTGCAGCACAGGAAGGCAGGGAAATTAGACACTCACAAATGCATAGTGTCACTAGCATTCAGTGGGGTTTGCAGCATATTTTATAATAACATCTTCTGCACTGTAGTTATTATAAGTTTGAAATTTTTAAAATCAATAAATACTTTTCTTTTAGCCATATAAACAATGTGCTACATAAAAGTATAGACATTTTTACATCCAATTTTGATTATAATATTATCTGCTTATATAAAAGAGTTTTAAATGACTCAAAGTGCTCAAATTATGCCTAAAATTGTTCCATATTGTATGGATAACTTCTGTGCTGTGGAATAAAAAATTTTAAATGGAACTTTTTGCAACTTCAAATCTAAATATGAATTTTGTTAACAGTCATAGGCAGAACAGAAATGTTTTTTATGCCATATAGAATATCATATCACAACTGCAGCCAATACATAAGACAACCTAGTGGGAATGTTAATCCCGATAAACAACTGGTTACAACCAGGCGGTGCCGAGATCGGCTCTAAACAACACCCTGCTTTATCGTGTATTTTACTCAAACAGGGAACATGATTTACAAACCATATTCTATTATATTTTTAAGAATTACCAGTTGAAATTGTAAACACATAAGGAAAGTGATCAGTGATCAAGGTAAGCCATGCGATACGTTTTTTCCCACAGGCTGTACTTTGGAGTTCTATTGGCAGCCAGCCGCCGCCCTCTGCTGGTCGTTAGAAATAAGTCTTCTGTTTTCAAACCTAGACGCCTTTCAGTGCCTGACACGTTCATGTCTCTGCTACTCACAGGTGATGAAGCCCACAGGGCTAGATGGGTAGCTGGGTCCGGCCTCATTTGAGGCAATGACTTGGATCGTGTGTACCTCTCCGCACCCCACTGCGGACAGGGTGCAGGAGCTGGATGTGGTGTTGCATGTGAAGTTCCGGTCACTCATCACATAGTACTCAGTGGGCTTATAGACCTCCTGGCCTCGCTCCCAGGACACCAAGAGCCCAGCCACACTGTTATTCATCACCACAGACACACTGACAGAAGCTGGTGTCTGAGGTCCTGTTAAATGACAAAACATAAAGACAAAACCAGCAAAGGACCAAACTGGAATATACACAGGAACCAGTTTCATGTAAGAATGACTTTTGTTTTTTGACGCACGCTTTTATTTGTGGTATTTAAGTGGATAATAATTGCTTTATTTTTTAACTTCATTATATTTTTCAAATGGCTGCCAGTAGTTTTTAAGTTAAGATTTTACGCTGGCTGTTCAACTACTGTAATGCAATGTACTTCTGTACACTCATAGATGCCAGGACAACAGTTCTGTGAAGTGAAAATGATACGGTGCTTTTCTGTGGTGTTGTAGGTAAATAAAACCAACAAAATGATGTGTGCAAAGTCTGGTTCCTCAGCTCCTGATCACACAGAATAACATGAGAATATTTTACTGCTATTAAACATACTGTATAAAATTTTAATGAAAGTCTTATCAAGGAAAATATTCATTAAAGCTTATGGATAATTTCCCACAATAACACTGTGTTTTTGGCTTTGGTGCGTCATCGCATTCAGCGAGCCTGGACCCTGGTTTAGCTCTCTTCTTAAGCATTCTTCAGGTTCTTATTGAATAACATCCTTCACTATAGTAAACACAAAGTGTGGCTCCTTACGTGTGGTCTGGTTGATGTACAAGCCTTCTCCTTCTCGACCTTCAGGATCCCAAGCGAAACCCGTTATGGTGTAGAGTGAGCCAGCGTCCAGGCCAGAGAAGGTCAGATTGGTGCTGGTGGTGTTGTACATGCCCATGCTTGTGTTTGAGCCAAACTTGTATATGGACAGGGTGTATTGGACAGCGTCAGCAACAGGGCCCCAGGATACAATGATGCTGCTGTTGCTTGGTGAGGAGGACAAAAGCTGAGGAGGAGCCAAAACTGTGGAAGAGGAGATTAGACAGTTTAACATCTAATAGATGGTTTGAGGGATGAATGCTGTAGCTCACTATTAAATGTCAAAATTCTATTTAAATAAATGAGAATTGTTACTTCACTGGGTTGTTGTTAAAAGTTCAATCCATGATTATCCACATGTATGAGCTCAGTGGAATCCAAGGGAAGACATACACATGTCATCTTAAAGGTTATCTTTTTACTCATTATTTTCATGTCGAATCTGTGAGAAAACCTCTTAGATTATGAGAATGTGAGTCTCTCACCTGCTGTTACATATTTAAGCTGCGTGGCTGTTACTTCCTTTGATCGTTTTTAAAATCTGCAGATTTTCATTGTCTTCACTTTCAGGGGTGAAAGGTTCAAGTAATTGGTCATTACCTGATGAAAACTGTTATTGAGTAACACATAAATGCATAGACCCTTTTGTCTTGATCTTTATTTCACATGAGTCAAGTTTGCATAAATGAAAATTTATGGAGAAAAGAGTTAATTCATGACATCTCTGAATTATAAAGATTTATTGCATCTTATCTTGATTTTGGCGCAGCAGGAAGAAAGAGAATACTGAGGAATAATTCAGAGACCGAGCGAGAACCCCCCCCCTTAGAGAGGAGGTTATTGCCTTCAACCATTTACTGAAGATGAGGTCAGCTTTTTGTGTCGTCCATAGATGGGTCGGCTATGGTTACCACTGATACAGGGCAGCGCCTTAGGGTTAAAGATGCATTTCTTGCAGATGCAGACAAACCTGGTCTGATTATGATGATGATGATGATATGTATACTGTACCTTCAGCTTACAGTAAGTATTGAATGCAGTGGCTGTGCTATTTAGACAATAAAACAGATCTTGTGACTTCTGCAGGGTGCAATGAGATATTTACTGTGGGTTTCTCAGTTAATGTGAGACCATTTTGGCCTTTGGGTGGTTTTGCTTTCCAGCTGCAAAATCGGTAATGTGAAGATCCTCCACAGAGATAAAGAACAGAAATCAACATACCCGTCTTTCCAGTTACAGGAGCTGATGGCTGGCTGCGGCCCGCGCTGTTCACAGCCATGATGCTGAGCGAGTACTCGGTGTACGGCGTGAGGGACTGAATCTCAGCTGGGGAGGAGGACACTGTATCCTCTCTGAAGAAGTCGTCGTTCTCGACACGTATGATGTACTGTTTCGCCCCGGTCCTCAAGTTAAACTCCACAGTCAACGTTGTGCTGTCCTGTGGCTTCACTGTCTGGATGGGATCCATCATATCAGGGGCTGCAATATTCATAAACCATTCAGAACAGGGATGGCATCCAGCATGCAGACAATTTGCAGTATCATTTAAAGTAAAGCCATTTAAAGTAAAGCCTTAAAGTAACATTTTCCTGGGATTAGGTTAATTGATGATTCTAAACTGCACATGTGAATGTGAGTGGTTGTCTGTCTCTGTGTTAGCCCTGCAACAGGCTGGCAACCTGGCGACGTGAACAGGAGCACCCTGCCTCTCGCTCTACGACAGCTGGGATCGGCTCCAGCTAAGTCTGTAAGTCCTGTATGTCAACTTTAAGTTCAAAATGAACAACCTTGAACTTTGTGGAGAAGAGGCACTTGAAAACATCTTACCCTTATCACCCGTCCAGAGTGAAATTTTAAAATGCAGCCTTTTAACAAAGAACCAGTTCTGTCCTATTAGAATTTATAAACTACAATCCTACTAAATTTACGCTCAGTTAAATTCATAGAAAAACTGTTTGTTTTGGAAATGAGAATGAAAGACAACACTTAATGTCTGAAACTGTGGGCAGGGACTGACGTGCATCTCACCTGTTGATGATTGAATAGATGCAGCACTGACTGATTGGGAACCGCTCAGAGCTTCAACTGTGAATTTATACACGATGTTTGGAGACAGCGAAGTGATAGAGCCCAATACTGTGTTTGGACCAAATGATACAAAAGCATCGGGTCTGCTTGGTGACGTTGCGGTGATCTTGTATGAGGTGGCTCCGGGGAATGTGGTCCATCTGAGACTCACAGTCTTCGATGTTGCAGAGAACACGGACACTCTAAAATCTAATGAGGGGAGAGAGAAAAAATCATTATAATACATTTTACCACCCTGAGAAAAAAGGACTTCACACATGCAAATGCTGTCAAGGTTTGGTGCTTTTTGAAAAAATAAAATCTGTGATAATGCACCAGTAAAAGACCTCATACAGTACCTGGTTGGGCTGCAGCCTGCAAATTAAGATAAGAGGATTTTATTAAGAGTGTCAACTACAGTACATATTTTAAGCCTGAAACAGTTATTCCATTACTATACCTGTGAGCATATGCCCAGTAATATAAAAATCACCAGCCACTTCATAGCACCCATTTTCCACGTTTGTGTGCACTCCCACTTGACAGCCTCTCTTTGATTTTTAAAAATGTGTCTCTCTAGTAGTTTAATCTCTTCTTAAACATAGCTCATATCTGCATGCTGACATATCTGGAGCAAGCTCCTCCCACTGGCGGGGGGGTGGGGGGGCAGATTTCCATTCCTACAGGAGCAGAGAGATGGGGCAGATGTAGGTAGAATGCCATGAGAAGAACTCACCTGTGAAGGCATCATGTTCTGCACTCAAGGGTATATTCAATAAAATGTGGCATGGAGATAATAAAAGTCTGGAATTTCCCTCGCTAGAGGCCTCAGATCCTTCCCTTTGACAGTAATAGAGATGCTACAGAAAATACAACATAATATCTCATGTCTTATTTGAGTACAGGCATAATTTAAAGTAAAATCTTTGACCTAGTATGTCAGATAGATACATATTAGCTACACTACATTTCTAAAAGTATTTACTCATCTGCCTTCACATGCATATGAACCTGAGTGACCTCCCATTCTTAATCCACAGGGTTTAATATGATGTCGGCCCACTCTTTGCAACTACAACAGCTTCCGCTCTTCTGGGAAGGATTTCCACAGGTGTTTATTGGAATTTTTGACCATTCTTCCAGAAGCATTTATGACATCAGACACTGATGTTGGATGGGAAGGCCTGGCTCACAGTCTCCGCCAAACTGTTCCCACAAAGTTGGGAACATAAAATTGTCCAAAATGTCTTGGTATGTTGAAGCATTAAGAGTTCCTTTAACTGGAACTAAGTGGCCAAGCCTTACTCCTCAAAAACAACCCAACAACATAATCCCCCCTCTACCAAACTTTACACTTGGCACAATGCAACTACCAAACCTGCATGCCAAGGTGCTTGGTTTATACACCTGTGGCCATGGAGGTGATTGAATTCAATGATTTGGACGGCTGAGTGTATACACTATAGTCTAGAGTCCATACTAGCGATCTATATATGTTTATATATGTTTCAACATTAAAAAACTACAACTCACTCCGTCGCACATTTGCTGACGTGAATGACGTCAGAGTTTGTCCTCTGGCTTTCTTGACAGGAAGAGGCGCAGTGGTTTAGCAAAAAAAAAAACCAAGAAGGCAACAGGCACAGAACACGAGTTGATATGGTTAG
>VOQJ01018626.1:0-13877 GCA_015052665.1 Apistogramma diplotaenia
GTATGATTTTTTTTGTTGGGGGGGGGGGGGGGGGTTGCTAAAATTAGTGTCTCTGCTGTGGTGACTCCTTCTGAAAAAGGGAGCAGATGAAAGTTGCTTTGTTTGCTAAATCACTGTGTTTCTGTGGTTTCCCATAAGACGTTGCATTCGTATGACCCACAGGGGAGGTAAATCATATTATCCACATTTCTCTGGCTACTGTATGTTGATAGCAAATATGATGTATTTTCTGACATGTCGTTTATCTGTGGCTTGACTGCAAACTCATTTTAGCTATCAGCAGGTCCAGTTCACTTATATTATTGGAATGCATTTATTGCAGGTGGATCAACTTTTCAAAAGTACCGACTGATTGTACTGTTCCTGGGTCTGCTGAACGCTGTGCTGCTCATATCGGCTGTCATTGTTGGAAATAAGTGTGAGTATGAACGTTTGCAGCAAGTTTCATTTCCATCTTTTGCTGTGAAATTTCACTTCTACACTGGTTCTTCGACAAATAAAACAACAACAACAAAAATTCCATTCTTCTGACCTCTTAAAGCCTGAACCATGAAATAATTTCCAGAAAATTACATTTTGCTGAATTTGGAGTGTTTATTTAACTTTCTAACAAAACTCTGTGAGGATTATTTTCCAGCATGGTGAAATCTGATTTTGATTTCATTCATTGACTTTATCTGACACATTTTCAGGCATCAAAGTCAAAGATGGCTCCCTGCACATTTCTGACCCAGTTGTCACGCAGCTGTTCGGTGAGCTCGACTACCTGCGAAGCAACCACAGCGACGTGATCGAAGCTGAGGAGGAGGCCAAGAAGGCGTTACAGAGCGCGATCAAAAACCATGGAGAACTGAAGACGAAAATCGAGCAGCTGAAGACCATCAATAATGATTATCAGAAACAGATGGAAGCTCTGCGATTGGAGAAGGCAAACCTGCAGTCCAACATATCAGCTTTAGGTGAGATGACTGTATTTTAGTTTACAAGCGTTCCTTTAACATTTGAACCTAGAAGACAGAATCCAGAAGGACAGAAATGCTTTGTTTTTCTCAGAGGGATCTTGTGGTGAATGCATCCCTGGATGGATTCTATTCAACTTGTCCTGCTATTTCTTTTCATACGCCGAGTCCTCTGCTGTCAGAAAGAACTGGCATGACAGCAGAGCAGACTGCGTTCACCGTGGATCTGACCTGGTTGTGATCAATGACCAGCAGGAGCAGGTGAGTGGAAAACAAGTTAGAAAGTATGGCTGCCCCAGCGACCCGACCTTCCTAAGCGGAAGAGAATGGATGGATGGATGGATGGATGGATGGATGGATGGATGGATGGATGGATGGATGGATGGATGGATGGATGGATGGATGGATGGATGGATGGATGGATGGATGGATGGATGGATATAAAAATCTGAAAATTCAAATAATTCAAGCCCAAACAGTAAACAATCATGTCAGCATGACAACAACGTCTACTTATTGTCAATAAACATAAGAAAGAGGTGATGGAAAACCTTTCAGGAATGGAGGCATAAACCAGAGTAGAAGTCAAATTTTGACGCCTTGATGACAGATTTTACCTAAATGGGCAAATGTCCACAAACACACAGCTTTAGTAAAGTTGTTTCAATTTATATGAGGAAACTAAAGTAGAATAAAATAGATTTCTATTTTATTTTTAAAAATAAAATAAAATAATGGTGGGTTTGAATCCACCGCCTGGCCGGGCCTTTCTGTGTGGAGTTTGCATGTTCTCGGGTTTGTGTGGTTTTCTCCGGGTCCTTCAGTTTCCTCCCACAGTCCAAAGACATGCAGCTAGTGGCGTTAGGTTAATTGGTGACTGTAAGTTGCCCATAGGTGTGAATGGTTGTCTGTCTCGCTGTGTTAGCTTCTGTCCTATGTCTCCAGCCCCCCTGTGAGCCTGAAAAGTGGAAGAAAATGGATGGATGTATAAAAAAAAGAATAAAATAAAGCTGCTGAGATTTTTATGTGTAGCCTAATGACTGACAGAGCCGTGCCCTGAAAATGGTTACTTTGTATATTGGCCCTCATAATTATGTTATTTGAACTTTTTTTCCCCTTTTTTTGTGCTCATATAGACGTTTGTGAGTAACAGCATAGAAAATAAGAAAAGCAGTTCTATTCACTGGCAAAATGGATTCTGGATCGGAATCACTGACCTAGAGACTGAGGGGACGTGGGTGTGGATTAATAATGTGACAGAGGTGGAACAAAGGTGAGAACAGCAGCACTGATCTTCTTGTACTTTTATATTAATTATAATGATTGTAATGTGTAGTTGATGATGAAATCATTAGATAATATTTATATGAGAGATATTCATTTGGATTTTTCTTAGGTACTGGATGGATGGAGAACCAAACAATGACTATCATGGAGAAAATTGTGGAGTTGCAGTTTATTCCACCTTTGTTCCCTGGAAGACTCGCTACGATGGAAGATGCGATGTGGAGAAGTTACACTGGATATGTGAAACTAAACCAAGATAAACTCTTTGCACTCTTGATCACATTTTTTAATCATGAATGATTAGCAGCCCTCGCTTCATATGCTGCCATGCAGCAGTGCAGTTAACATTCAATCTATTTACATTCTTAAATACCAGAAATAGGATTTTAAAGTGGATTCGAAAAGAAATAGGAGGCCAATGTAGAGAGGCCAAAATGGGCAAAATATGATCACGACGTTTAATGTCTGTCAACGGCCGTGCTGCTGCATTTTGAACTAGTTGAAGGTGATTGGAAAGACGCTGTTCACATTCCGCATAAAGCGAGTTGCAATAGTCCAGACGACATAAATTGCTCTCTCCAGGTCCAATGCTGGGAGGTATCCCTTTATTTTACTTAAAAGTCATAAATGAAAGAAATATGTCTTGACTACTGAGCTAATCTGTTTATCAAGTTTCAGAGCAGTGTCAAAAATGACGCCAAGGTTTCTAGAAGATGGATGCACAAAGGAGGATGAAGGGCCTAAGGCACTATCACTGAATGATTGTTAGGGTTAGGGTTATATTACATATATATATTACAGAACTTTGTGCAGGACATGACTTATGATACCAGTACCAAAAACTGCCCTGCTCTGCTGCACTGAGAGCACAGAAGAACACGGCAGACAAAAGCCCTTAAATCGGATCATGTAGGATACTTAAATGAAGATTTATGAATTATGAAGCTCTGACAAGGGTTATTTCCATGATAAAATTGGACTTGGACACACTCCTTAATTTCTTATAGAAGGTCAAATTATTTGCATCTTGTGTGACAGGAATTTAAATGTTACACCCTGAGATTAATAACAACTCAATTTTAATCAACATTTATCAAGAATTCAACAGTAGTGGTGTGTTAACACAGTGCCGGATTGTTGCTTACAAGCACTGGCACAGATTCATATTAAGTGAACCATGAGAATGGAAGTGAGGAGAGTCGCTGATGGTAATTTTAATGGTGGATTTGAGACACTCATTTGTCAAGAAGATGTGCAGCCTCCTTATCATGAGTCTAATAGGCAGAATAAATTTAATGTTTATTTAATGAACTTCCACTGGCAGGTTTTTCTTTCATTTTTAAGTCAGCTGTAAAATATCACTTATAGAATACATTTGAGAAGCTAAATGAAAGGTTTTACGTGCTCGAGCAGGATTTCTCTCATTTCTGGAAGAGTACAGATAAACTAATCATGAAAACTGCAATGTTGTCTTTTCTGTCCTATCAAGATTAACAAAGAAACATATGGCCTTAAATAAAAAGCTTTTGCATGATCTCACAAAGGTTTTCCTTCATTTGCTTTTTTGTTCTCCAATCATATTTTTTTCTCCCATGTCCCTTGTTGAGTTTGTACATATGGTATGTGCTTTAATAACCTGTAAGGAGCTGCTAATCGTTATAAAAAGATTTATGTTTTCTTTCAAAAATCCCATAAATCACCTGTTTTATGTGATGCAGGTAAGAATTTTTGCGAACCTGTTGGAGGAAGGATACAGCGCTCTGACACAGAGCGAATGGATCATATGCAGGTGTAAATCCTCTGGTTTCATATGCAAAAAGAATTATTGCTCTATTTGACCCAGCATTCTGAAAACAAGTTTGCATGCATGGAATCAGTCATAATATTATTACACAGTATGTTATCATTTTGATTTTAAAGTAAACCACTTTGTAGAGCTATCAAATTCTTGTAAAATCCACACACAAAAGCATTACATGAGCATGTAGACCAGGGTTCAAACACACACACACACACACACACACACCTTATCACTGGTACAAGCAGGAGAGACAAACAGATCAATAAGCACCACCAGTATAATCAAGAGCTTACAATCACTGTCAGAGCCTGAGGAGAAAATGTCATTTGAAAAGATTTCTCAAGATTTCAGCACAGATGGGCGTGCTCGTTCTCATCGTCACACATTTGGACAAGGTACAGCTCACTTTACAACTAAATTCAATGCTTCTTAACTTTTTTTACGCCACCACTTTACTTCCTCTGTGAAACGTGGCCGTGTGGAACTTTCACTCATTTACTGAGTTTGGCTTCAAATACATGTAAAACATTTCAAATCAGCATATCTAAACATTGTTTAAAACGTAACCATATAACGCAGTACTCTGTCAACTATTAGGAGAATTTTAGATTTCTTTTATTTACCGAAGTCAAAAAAATGTTCCGGTTTTAACTGAGAGCAACATTTTGAAGGTCTGCTTGCAGGTGGAAATAAACCTGCGTTTCCACACCACCGACTGGTGATACTGAGTCTGAGCCTGCTGAATGCTGTTCTGCTGATAGCTGCTGTTGTCATTGGGATTTACTGTGAGTATGAGAGCTCACAGGAAACTGCTGATCTCCTTCCTTGCTCTTTGTGATATTAGTCATATAAAGTAGCTTAATTTTTGTTACACGGTGTAAAAGACTTTATCTGAAACTGCAGACATTAATGAAATTTGCTTTTACATATATGGCTATCTAGTTATGGCTATCTTGAATGATTTAATGCACCTAAACCAGAAGTTATTAAAGTTTTAATGACTGAGCGTAATGTGTGCCATATAATAGAAAAATGCTGTGCGTGTAATGTGTCATTTTGGAATGGTGGTTTATATTAGTACATGTAATTTTTTGTGGGTGTATCGTTTTTAGCTCATCCAGCTGAAGAACCAATTAGATCCCTGGCCGTCCGCTCATCTGTCCATCTGTCTATCCGTCCATGTATTAGGGGTGGGCCGATACTGGGAATTTGGTGTCGATACAATACCAATACGATAGTGGTCAGTATTGCCGATATCGATACCGATACTTCTGGTCTGGTCCATTACTGAGGTGGCAATCCTTGATATGAGCTGTATTTGTCAATGCACTCCCGTGGGAGCCAGAAAGTAAGAGTTTCCGGACCTCATCCATCAGACAAAAGGTTGCAGCAGAAGCCAGTGAAAAGTAAAATCCTGCAAGCAGGTGGTAAGCCACATCATGCTAAGCAGACAAAAACTCAAAAAAGGTGGAGAGTTTTCAATAGCTGGGCTCTATTTTCATAATGTCACCTTAACAAGAGAGCTAAATAAGCCTGTGGTCTCATCTCAAATGAGAAATTCATCATCATAGCAACCTGTGAACATGATTGTTGAACAGATTCAAGAACAAGTGCTATAAAAAGTGCTGCATAAACAGTCATCCCACAGTCAGAAGCCTGACAGGTAAGTAAGAGCCACTTTTGGCAGTTTTGCAATGCTACAAACTTACATAGTGTGGTCATGTGAACCATGATTCACCAGTACAGTAAAAGGGCAAGTGACAATGCACAGCTTAGTTCAACAGGTCATGCTAATAGTCTTTACTGTCTTTTGGGAGTGATGGGCCCGATAAATATTTTTGTGGGGGAAATGTTAAATTGTCAGGATGCTAACATGTTCAGGATGGCATTGCAAGCATGGTGAACAAAAGGAATGTTGTTAGCTTTCTGGGTATTTCATAATAAATCCATGCTTTGCAAAAAAATGTAAATAATTCTGAAGTCTCATAAGTGAAAACTTGAACCTGGTGGATTCCCTGACCAGTTGTGAATGGTTGCTTATACTGTAGTTGCTATGAAATTGATGCTAAAGGAAGATGCATGGAAGTTGTCGACTTGCCTGCAAACACTCACCAAGCCATAGTGAAACTTTAAATGGCATTAAATCTTAAAGCTGCTCATTATTTAGGGTGTAGATGCTGTCAGTGACTTACCAGGCTGCTCTTCGGCTTCACCTCCACTAATTACAGTCACTGACCCTTTCAACAGTGTTTGTGATGTTGGTGCCTTTTTTTTTAATAATCTACATATGGTTTACAGTGTAACTAATCATACACCACATCCAAGGACTTTGTGCTTACGTTTTATTGAGTGTAGTTCTTTGTGTAGTTTCTTGTATATATTAACTCTAGTTATCTGGTGTATCTGTGAGATGTACTCATACAGAATATAGATGTAATTTACTAAACAATCTGCTTCAAAAAATAAATAAAAAATGGTAACAGACAGTCACCAAAGGGTGAAATCACAATGATTAGAGCCATCTTTTATATACAGTCTTTGTGCAACTAAAGCTTCAATTGCTTTCTTATTTTTTACCTTTCAGGTGCCAAAGTCAAAGACTTTCAGGTTACAGATGCAGCCATTTCACCCCTCATCATTGAAATGAACCATCTCCGCAACCACAGTGGCATCATCAAAGACAAACTGAAGGCCCAAGCGGCACTGGTGAAGGAGCGCACCAACCAGGTGCAACTAAAGCTGCAGGTGAAGCAGATAAAGGTCCAAAGTGAATTCCTTCAGAGACAAATTCAGACACTAACAATCGAGAAGTCAAATCTCCAGTCTAATAAAACCGTTTTAGGTAAGCTGAACCTCCAACTGGTCTTTGGAAACATGAAAACATACAGCATGCTGTGAATCAGTACGACTTACTGCAAGACAGTAAATGTGGTTTTTTTTTTTATCTCTCTTGGAACAGAGGAAACCTGTGGCAGATGCCCTTCAGGATGGCTCCTTCTCAAAACATCGTGTTATTACTTTTCTCACAATGAAATAAACTCCAGAAAGAACTGGACGGAGAGCAGAAAACACTGTATTAGCCAGGGGGGTGACTTGCTTGTGATCAACAACTTGGAGGAGCAGGTTGGTTAAAAACAAAATCTCTTGTGGTGAAAAGAGTTCCCGTTTCTTTTTTGGCCCACTAAATGTTTAAATCATCATATATTCTGTTCATGTAAATGCCTCTATGTCTGCTTTTAAAATGCCATAAAGTTCAGTTCACAGTTCTCTTCAGTTATCTTCATAATTATTTAAAATAAAAAGTATTTCTCTGAACTGAGTTTAAACTGTCAATTTAAAGAAAATTATTCTACACTAAAACATTTTTACAACTTCTCAGAGCCCACATGTGACATACTGGGAACGACTAACTTCAGGGATTAAATGTTTCATGTCCGTGCTGCACACAATTGCTCAGCAAATACAGCTAAACGATACATTAAAGGGCCTTTAAATTTTATTTGGTGAAACATACTGTACAGCATCTTAGTAAAATCTGCTGTCTCTTAGCTCCTCATAATCGACAACTATCAAAAAGAGAGCACCTCTGTTACATGGTGGCAGAACGGATACTGGATGGGCCTCACTGATGTGGTGGCAGAGGGAACGTGGGTCTGGGTTAACAATGTGACCGAGGCAGAAACACTGTAAGTATTTCACAAACTCTTACCACTCACTTCTAATCATCACTGAAAACAAGCTCCTCTCTAAATGACTGTGTTTTACTCAAGGTACTGGAGAACTGGACAGCCCGACCGCACTGGGAATGAGAGGAAGAACTGTGCTGCTTTTATTTACTTTACCGATACTATAAAGACGTGGTATAATGTGGACTGTAGCAGCCAACAGCTGAACTGGATCTGTGAGATGGAGCCAGCAGAAATGACAAGGGGATAATAATGATAAATGATGATGGCAATAATGCTACAAAATCTCTCAAATAAATTAGCTGCAACTTGACATGTTAACGCACCGCTGCAAGTGACCTGTTTGATAACACTCGACATATTCAATGTCCGTAATGATTTTATGATGCTTCGTGTTTGACTAAATGAAATAAAACTTCATCCTTAAAGATGATTTCTGATTCTAGTCTTTAGATGATCAGAAAACGCTGCTGTTTAAGTGACCTTTACCTCCTGTAAATGTTTTACAAATGAACTGTTTGCACTGTTGCACACATGCCCAAACACCTGCGGGGGCAATGTCCTAACAAATAATCTCTCCTGGTGCAATCTTTGCTACTCTGTTCTCATCTCATCAATTAAAATGGACGACAAAGGAAATAATTCTGACTTTGAGGGTGCTTATAACAAACTGAGTTATCCGGAAGAAATCAGTACAGATGACCACCCTTTCTACTCAAACCGGGAGCGGCAACAAGGTAAATGGCGAGAAAGTTAACGGTGATTTGATAATCATGTTTAACATGTTCCTTCTAAGCCAGATTCTTGATCTAAGGAAGATCTAAGAAATTAGATCATTTTTTGTAACTTTTCATCTCACATCTTGAGTGTCATCAACCACATGCATGCCATTTTGATGATGCCTCATTGTTACTGTTTATGGCTCTGATATTCATCCACCACATCTCTGTGTAGTGTCTCTGTCCACACTGAGGTCTGCATCCCGTTTGAATCATTACAAAGTGCTTGCAGTGAGCCTGGCAGTGCTCGCTGCCATTCTGCTAGCAGCTGATATTGGCCTGGGAGTCTACTGTAAGTCCCTGCTTTATCATACTGAGATAAAATCAAAGCAAAAAAATCGACAGGAGGTTACACAATCATCTTCAGCAAAACAGGGATTTGATTTACTTTCAAGCTACTATAGAATTGTGACTATAGTGTAAAAGTAACTAGAACTAGAACACTCTGTAGAGCATGTACTTCACCCACTCCAAATTTTCTATGTGCCAATACTACGCTGCAATAGATACCACCCAATGTTACCCTACTCCATCAGGATCAGCTATATTTTGGTGTTAGTTGCACGTCACTGGCTTTATTTCTCACTCTACCGGAGTTATTTTCTGACCCTATAATTTTCAGCATTCTGGATCATTAGATCAGGGATCCTCCTTCAATCCTGAACAAGCTTTGCTTTATGTTGCACCGTGATTCCGACTTATCCTCATAAGGTTAGATGCAAATATGTGAATATTGTCCCTGTCCTGGATTCAGATCATGATACGACTCACCACCTACAACAACTCTAGAAATATTCATAGAAATCTGCTCATAATTTTCCAAATTAACCAAAAACATAACTTCCATCCACCTGTTGGTAGGCAAGCCAATTATCACCGGACTCTTTGGTCACCTTCTGTTTATGGAGCATTTTAACTCGTTTTAATTCATTGGTTGGTTGGCCTGTTTCCACAGACTTTACAAGGCTTTTCTGTGTCAGCTTTGTAAATTCACAAAGCTGTTTGAGCTCGTTTCTGTTGCCCCCAAGTGATCGAAGAAGAAACAACAAGAAATACAGCTGATATAAAACTTTATCTGGCACGGCAGAAGCTGAAGAAGCATCACACCCCACTCCACACAATTTTGATTAATTATTTGCATTAAAAATGTATCTTAAATAAAGGTTGCCGCAATAGTATAAGTGAAATTCATACTTTATTTCCCCTAAAACTAAATCAATTATTTTCATTTAGAGTTCTTGCTTCAACTGTACCAGCACTGTTAAAACGATTCCGCTTGTAACGTCTTCCTCTTCCCTACCTACAGACCACAGACTTACTAATGGGAATCATTTAGTAGCAGACATCAGCACCGAGATTGCGAAACTGCAGGTTACTTACAACGCTGCAATGCAAAGCAGCATCGAAGCCAAAACGCAGTTGGCGAAAGCGATTGAGATGCAGCAAATTGTCAAGTGGGAGCTCGAACATCTGACGAGAAGAAAAATCGATTACGAAAAGCAAATGGACAAAATTCAAACGGAAATAGCAACGCTGAAATCCCACATGCCAATGCTCAGTAAGAGCATTTTCTTTATCACATTAATCATGTTAGTAAATGCATCTTTACTATCACCCAACAAGCAACATTATTCTGTTTCCTTTTGTCTTTATCAACAGAAAACGGCTGCAGACACTGTTTACCAGGCTGGACTTTCATTAACGCAATGTGCTACTACTTCCCATTCTCTGATGACATTTCACGGAAACCATGGCTGGATGCGAGACATTTGTGCAAGAGGCAAGGAGGCGACTTGGTGGTGATCAACAGCAGGGAGGAATATGTAAGACTCAACATTTACATAACACAAGTATAGACAAAACCTTCAGTTCCCTCTCTCAAGAACACTAGCATACATGCATGTTTGTGTGTCTTCTCGTGTGCATGCATGTTTCCTGCACTCTCAGCTGGCCCTTGCTGAATTGATAAAAAATTATCAAGATCCCTCGAGACCAATGAGTCACAGTGGCTACTGGATGGGACTGAGAGATGCAGATGTGGAAGGAGTATGGAGATGGGTGGATGGGATAAGACTGGCTGAGGGGTAAATGTTCTATATCACATACTAAAAAAATATTAAATATAATAAATATTGTGATTTTAGGAATTCCAAACTGTTGTGACAACAAATATTCACACCTTTATGTGCATAGCTGTGATCATCATCCATTTGTGATAACGTCTTTGAAATGCATGACAGCTCAACAATGTAACCTATGACTTGTTTCAGATACTGGAATGCTGGCGAGCCCAACAACCTAAATAATGAAGACTGTGCAGCTATGTATCCCAAAATCAACCCCTTCTTTGCTTGGAATGACGCGCCATGCAGCTGGAACCTGAAATGGATTTGTGAGAGGACACCAAGACCTTTTAGCTCCAATTTAAATGATTGAACAGAGGATTAAGTCTGGCTTTCAGACACTGATGCATCTTCTGAATGATGTTTTTATTGCCACGTCTTTTGCAAGATACTACAAAATTGCAAAGGAGGTTAAAATGCGAAAAATACATGTGATTTATAAAGTGAGCTACAAAATGTATGTAAATTCATCAACTGTTACAAATAAAACCTTCATTTTGCTATGTACACACGCTTTACCACTGTACAGGTTTGGACACTAGATTGCCAGTTTTTCAGGAAAAGTGGCACCTTTGCATGAACTGTAAAAGCCCTATGTTGTGTGCCAGTCATTTATGATTGCATGGACTTTTAACAGAAACACTCAAGCAGTACATGTTAATTCTAACATCTCTTGAACTGCAGCCTTTTGAAACTACTAATCTAGAGTTTTACAGAGAATAGTGCAAAAAGCAAAGAAAAACCAATGACTGTTAACTCTGTATCAAGTATACAGGAGGGGGATGATAATCACATCGATTTTCAACACTGGAGCACAGAATTACATTTGGAAATGCACTTCAGTGGCTTACCGCTTCTTTTGTTGAAGAGCTTACATCACAGATGTACCTAATAAACTGGAAGTCAATAAATAAACACAAAACTAATGCCACTTTGCCCATTTCCATGTACAACTAACCTACTGTACCAACGTATTACTTTTTACTCGTGTGGATGCTCACAGCACTGCAAAGTGCTGCCGAAGTTGCTTGAGAAGCTGCTGAGTGTCGACGTGCTCTGGAAAAGCATCCTCAGACTTTTGGGCTGCACTGTAGCTGCTCTGAAGGTCCCCAATCTGGACACAGACAGAAACACACACACGATCACTTCCACTGCACTGCATCCGTCATGGGCCTGGTTGGATTCTGATAAATTACCTTTTCAGAGAGGATGGAGAGATTGAAGTGTGGCTCATACATATGAGGGGCCAGTGATGCAGCGGTCTGAAGGAAGGCTTTAGACTGGATTAAAGACGGGACAGTAATTAATGATTGATACTGCAGTATTTTATGAAACTCTATATGAAAATTTGCAGATTTTCAGTTGAGTTTTTCTTAACCTGAGCAGCCCTTACAGTATATTACTTCACCATCATGGAGCAGATTGAATATGTGCTACTAGAGAAACATAATCCCATATATCTCATGATGCCATGTCTCATATCGAGATATATTTGCTAAATTGCTTTATTGTCCAGCTCTTGGTGTCATGATCCAGCATTTTGAGGTTTCCTATTATTTATTTGGTGACCCATGGTTTGCATTATGCTGACACTAATGCTAGTATGTTTTATGATTAAGTATATTTAATTGTGTTTTCTATTTCTATCTAAATTATGCAAGTATAATTTGATAATAGAGGATACATTACAGTTTGTATGATTCTCCTAATAACTATAATTTAGTGATTTTCTAATGATGGGCTGTGTTACATTGCAGGGTCTGAGGTCTGAAAGAACACCATTGTTCCACCAGCGTAACAAAAGCTGTGATTTAAAACTCTGTCTTCACCTGTTCAACGTGACCTTTGCGCAGCTCCAACACAGCCAGGTTGTTGTAGGCCTCAGCATGGTCATTATTAAATGCCAAGGTCAGTTTAAAACACTGATAGGCCAGTGTCAAGTCTCCTATTCCCTGTAAACATAGAACATACTCTAAATACATACTCTAAATTAAAACACATTAAATAATTTCTGCGATATTTTCTGTTAACTCACTACAGCCACGTGTCCTATGTTGTACCAGACATCAGCCTGCTCTTCATCGTTGGCCACCAGGGCCAGAGCCCTCTCAAACGAGGACAGAGTCATATCGTACTGCTGGGCGTAGAAACAGCACAGGCCCAGGTTGTTATACAGCTGGCAATTATACACTCCCATCTGGAGCAGCCGTCTAGCAAAGGGTGAAGCATATTAAATCACAGATGGTATATAAAATCTCATCACATAAACTGTAACAACACATTACAGAAATTGTACAGAAAGACTTGTCTGACCTATAGAACCGCAGCGCAATCTCAGGTTGATCTGTGTAGAAGTGATTGCTGCCTATGCAGGCTATGGCCTCCACGTGAGTGTTGTCCTGCTTCAGGACATCTTTGTAGTACTCTGTAGCTGACGAAATGTTGTTCATCTCCTGCCAAAATACCACATTAGAGACAGTTAATCTCAATTTGGCAGGTTTATCATATGGATGGATGGAAGGATGGAGCTACGGTGTCAACTTTATATTAGTCCACTGTTTCTCAAATTGTGATCCCTGATACAAGTCCTTAAGATTCTGTGTTAAACAGACATTATTATTGTAACTGGAAGCCCTCACCACCACCACCTCATCCCTTTAAGGCTCTATAAAAAACCCTTGCAGAGAACCTGGCAGGGAAAATCAAATAAATGCTGCTGTTAAAGCTAACTGTTAACTTTAACTACTTGCAAAGGTGAAGCTGTTTCTCTGCTTCAGCGACTTTGAAAAGGTTATTCATTAAGTCCAGACTTGACTATTACCAGTCTTCTTTCAAGTGTCAGCCTGTCACTGCTCTGAACTGGAACATTCAAGCAAGACCATACATAACACACATTAGCTTAATTACATTGTTCCTGAAGTCCAGATTAGAACACAGAGAAAATCAGAAGTTTACAGCAGCTTCTCCTAAATCGTAGAACAAACTGTACCTTCACATCGGGGGCATCAGACATGTTTGAAAATATATTTTTATTCTTGGCTTTTAATCTAAAATAAGTTCTGATTCATTCTTATACTGCTTTGTGAGGCTGTTTTCATTCTCTTTTTTTTTTTTAACTTTTTTTTTTTTTTTTTTTTTTTTTTTTTTTTTTTTTTTTTAGATTTTTTACATAGGTAACCCAATTAATTACATGAAGGTATGTGGGTCTATGTTAATTTTAGGAATGAAATACAATTTATTTT
>VOQJ01018626.1:16077-27742 GCA_015052665.1 Apistogramma diplotaenia
AAATGTTGTTAGAGTGATAAAAGAAATCATTTTTTGTGGGGGGGGGGGGGGGGGTCTTGAAAATGTTACCTGATGGCTGGTGTGGGACCTCCACCCTGACTTGTTCCAGGAAGTCTCAGTGATGTTCCAGGTCCTTGCAAAGATTGTTATCAAAAAATTACCATTTTAGACAATGTTTAAATTATTCATTTACTTAACTTAACACTGAGGAGAAGTTTAAACTTACGAGCAACTTGAGCAATAGAGCTTTCATCCAGCATCATCTCAGCAATCCCCTCCTGGTCAACCTCAATTTCATCTATGTAGACCATCTCTGTAAGAGCATGTGTTTTCAAGCTCCATGCAGCCTATGACACACACACACACAATTTTCAGTCATGCAAAATATTTTACAATTATGTAGAAGAAGGCACAATACAGTCAGAAGCTACAACATAATTTATCTATAAAAAAGATGAAAATGATAGAAGACAGAAACATGTGCAGTCACGATTACCTCTGAGATAAGTAAGGATGAGTCCTTAGGGTAGGGTGCAAACAGTTAGTGAGAGAAGAGTAAAACAGTTTTAAGAAGATGTGAATAAAATGTGGGGGTAAGGGAAAATGAGCATGACACGCGACAGGAAAGAAGCGTGAAATGCAAGGAAACGTCCAGAAACAGATACTAAGCTACTAACAAACTGAATAAGATCGATGAAATGCTACGTTAGTGAGATATTATGAACTACACGGGCTCGACTAATCGGGATTATGCAGCAGGTTGTACAGCAGTTCTGCATTAGCAAGCTAGGCTAGCCGTGCTAACTTCACCACGGTACCTGGTCGTATGGGTTGTCTTGTAATATTTTCGTACAAATATCGGAACATTGTTGAAGTTTCCGCCTTCTGAGATAGCTCCACGCCAGAAACAAGGGGTCCATTGTCACTTCCATTGGTTTTGGCAATCAGGGGGAGAAATACCGTAGATGTATAAGTCAGTTAGCAAGCTGCTAAGAGAAATTGGGATGAAGGCAAAGCGAAGCTTCCTCTGTCGCTCGGCAACAGCGGAGGAGGGCGGTCCTTCACCGCTGCAGTTTCCTCTAAAGAACAGAAGAAAATAAAATAAAATGAAATTTACAGAACGTCACTGTAATTAAAAATACAATATATCAATAAAATATATTTACAAAAAATATAAAAATATGGACAAAATTAACTCCAAATAAAAATATAACTTTGTGAAAATGTGTAATTTAGCAACTAAACAGCATGTAGGGAAGGAGCTTTCTTTTACTCATACAGCTTTATTTGAGTCATAGAACAGACGCTGCATTTCAATAAACACTGTGTACTTGAATGGACTAAATAAAACGTAATTAAAAAAAAAATTTAATTCGTTTTTTGGTGGTAGGTTTTACACTAAATGTTTGAAAATCACACAAGAGTATAAAGGCTGACATTACACTGAAATATTCAGAAATACGGTCAAGCACAGACTGGAACCCTCGTTTGATGGTGGTGACGAACTTGTCCTCTCCTGCTTTTTTCCTCCTGAATGAGTCAGAGCATCTGATTGGATGGAGGACTTCTCCGTCATCTTTGTAGGTGGGGCTTGTGGAATAACAGTACAGCTCCATCTTTGTAGGATTTGACAGGAGCTTTGACCCGACTCGAAGAGGACCGCGAGCCCGGGGCTGAAGTAGAAGTAGACTCAATGAAAACAGCAGCGTAGAAATCAGTTTCTTAAATAGAGGCACGGGGCTTTTATCTTACCAGGCAGTGAGTCTTTTTATTCACATGACCCTCAAACATGCCTAATTTCAACGCTTGCTCTTGACTCCTGGTTGTTTCCAGTGGAACTAGCCGGATGGGACTCGTGGGCTTAAAATAAATCCTTTTTGGTGAATGACACTACATCAGAAACCCTACGTGATAGCGACCGAGAGACACACACGGAAGTGCGGACATGGCTGACAGGACTGCTCCCAACTGCCACCTGAGACTGGAGTGGGTGTACGGATACCGGGGACATCAGTGCCGCAACAACCTGTACTACACCGCCGCCAAGGAAATTGTCTATTTCGTCGCCGGTGTGGGAGTTGTGTACAACACCCGGGAACACAAGCAGAAATTTTACCTGGGGCACAACGATGACATAATCAGGTAGTAATGCCATGTTTAAATAAATACAGAAATGCATTTCAGCACCGTGGACAGCACCAGACTTTCAGCAGGAATTTGCATTGACAGCGTAGAGTTGTCATTATTAGTGCAGGTGTCACCTTGTGCACTGTTAGCGATACTTGCACCTACTGGGCATCATCCCTATAGTTTGCTGAGGGTTCAGTGTGTTGCTCAAGGGCACTCCAGCAAGGCATGGGGCCTTTAAAGACTGCTCTCACTGGAGATTACTCTACTACCACTCCTTCAGCCAGCTCATGTTGGTTGGAACCACTACATTAATATTAATTACAAATTAACTATTTTTGCTGATTTTATGGTTATGCTTTAAAGTAATTTCTCACCTTAAAACACAAATGACACTACTTTTCAACTGTGTCATCCTGAGAAAAGCAGCAAACCATTCATAAAAAAGGAGTCCATAGAAAATATTTTGTCTGGTTGCTCAAAAGATTAAGAATCAGTCATTTTTAAAAGAAAGGTTGATTATGTAGTCATACAAGTGGGCTTCTATTCTTCTTGATTTCCAAGTCTTACACTTAGGTGCAGGATCTGAAAAATGCACTTGAACACAGCTGTCCTTGAAGGGATCCTTGAATTGGAAAATTTAGCTACTAAGGGATTTAGTAGCTCTCCCCTGCATCCCAGAAACCCCATATATATATATATATTTATTTTTTTTTTTAATTAAATGCACAGCAAAATGAAATTCATCATATCACTCATCTTCCTCAGCATGCTGCACAACAATGACCTGCGTTCAATGCTTCAGCACTTGTGTTGACATATGTGTGTGTGCGTGGGTTGGCCTGGAGATGACTAGCTTTATACTGTGTCGGTAGTCAGCTGGACTCCTGCTCCATTATTAATCGGACAGTAGAGATACTCACCCTCCTCTGCCCTGTGGGTGAAGTACCTGAGTTCAGATGGTTAGCAGAAGGAGTCACAGACTCTGATGGTTGATCTGCAAAACTAATGAATATACAAACATAAAAATTGCAAATTTGATCAAACTACTTCAGTGTGAAATGCAAGAATTTAGATAGAACAGACTTCTTAGTATGGCCATATGCTTTTTTTGTGCAGCCAGGCTGTTTGAAATAGTGATATGAATGTACTTACACTGCAAGCTATATAGGTCCCTTTAGCTGTCTTTTATTAAATCCTAAGTAATAGCCATTTAAAGGCCTCAACGGAGTGCTTGTGAAGCTCTTTTAAATACTGCCTTTGAATATGACTTCTGCGGCACAACCAGGAGCAGTCCTCCCCACATTCAGAGCTGAGTTCTCACATTGCACTAACTCATTGTGAAAGAGAAGTAGTTCCCTCAAAGTGACTTGCAGTTCAAACACTGTTTCCCTTAGTTTTCTTGGTCCAATTTAGATGCTGTTGCTGTGGATTTGTGAGAAAAATCGTTTTCACTTTTTTTTTTTGTCACAGGTTAATTGCAGCACTTGTTTGGCTCATCCCGCGAAAAGTCAGTGAATGCTTCCCACCCAAAACCCTCAGAATCACCTGTGGTTTTTGTTCACTAACTTTAGTGTGTTTGACGGAGCCATTCAAAATTCTAATGGCATCATAATTATCCAGACCAGGCGTGCTGCTCCTGATGAGAGTAAAAAGGCTGGAGTTAAATGAAATCCTCCAAGAGCTTCGAGCATGTTGTATACATGAACAGCGCTCACTCACTCATCATCGTCAGTCATCAAGATTTTAATTTCTTGATTAAATAGAATCTCTAACATTTTAATCTTTATTAAGTGTTAAAATATGACTACATCAGACCTCATTATTTTTTATCAGAGCAGGAGTCCGATATTGAAAGACTATCCAAAAATGCACTTCTGGGAAATTTATCCAGGGAATAATGTAGTTATCTTCCATACTTATGAAGTTATGAGGCTCAAAGTGCTGAAAAATAATAACTTTAATTAAAAGGTGCAAAATTCCAACCCAATCATATATACCTAGGCGGTCTGTAATGTTGAATATTTTCAGAGTTTAAGGGTTAGGTTTTGTACAGCTAATTCTGAGGGAGTCAGATGGGAACTTTTGTCAGATTCCACTGAGTTGATTAGCCAGTTCTCCCTCTCGGCTTTATTCGTCCCGCAGCCTCTTAACTGGTTTCTAAGTAATGTGGAAGAGCTAATAGGCAGGTTTTCACATGAATGAAAGACTGAACAGACAGTGTTACAAAGTAGTCTAGCCTTCTTCTGGCTGGCCTTTTAGGCAGTTTGGTGGAGCTGGTGGAAATGTAAATAAACACGATGCTGGACAATAACAGAATAGACCTGAGAGACTGTTAACAACCTCCAGTCAGAACAGAGGACTGTGAGGCGCATCATTAAAGCGGGTACCCTTGTAAAAACTGTTTTGCTATTCTTTCCTCATATCTGCTGTTGTTCCAAACTGTTTTTATTCAAGTCAGAAACTCTTAAGAGCCCGAGGCTCCTGCTAAACCCCGGCAGAAGCAGCAGCAGAGTTTTTCCTGCATATAAAAAACATCTTGGCTCTCACCAGAAGAAAAATCATTAGCATTGCTGTTTATCAAATGCCCAGAAATATGAAGAAAATAAATAGAATTCTGTTAGGAAAGGAAATACAGACTCTGACTATATGCAGGCCGATCATACTGTAGCAGGCTGATTGGTCCGGTCTGTAAGCAAACCCCAAAGCCAGGAGAAACCCTGGGAAAGTTGTCCATACCAGTGCTTCTCAAACATTTCCTTGCACGCCCCACTTAAGAAGCACCTTAATTTATTTTATTTTTCTACCATTCATTAACATGGTTGAGACATTCATTATGAAAGACCCCTGGGAGCTCTTTTGCAAGATCCCAGCCTCAGGGGTCACGAGCTAGTGTCCTCCAAGTGTTGCATCAGCACAGGCCAGCCGGCGTAAAGTCTGTGCCAAATCAAATATGCTGATCCATCCCCTACAGCGACCCTTTGGGAAATAAAGGAGCAGCCGAAAGTACCATTAATAAAAAATAAGTAAATAAATAAACAAAGGCCATGTAATAGCATTATTGAACGGGTTTTTTTTTTTTAGATTTTTAATAATTCACTTTAGTCTCACCCTATATTTTTCACCTGCTTGTCTGAGCCAAAGTGTGAGACCCACAGGTCTGTACTACAAAGCATAATCGCCAACATGCAGAGCACATTCTGTCTACGCAAACCTGGTTCATTCATACAAATACATTCATAGCAAAAGCAACAATTGGTTAGTTTCAGCTGGTATTGGCTCTGGTCACTGCTTTCAGCCTTATGGCAAAAACGAGGCTGATGTTCACATAATTTTTTTGATGATTAAGTATAAAATAATAGTGTGGATGCTGGCTGAAAATTTGGGGATAAAATAATAGAGAGTTAAACTAACCCCAGCACTGGCGACATTGCTAGTTTCCACAAAGGAAATCACATGGGTTGTAATAAAAATATTTTAAACCAATTATTTTTGAGTAGGGTTTGATTCATTGAAGCAAAAAAAAAAAAAACAACAACATACATTTCTGCTCATCAAATGGCCAGAAATGACAGGGAAATACATAGACTCTTGCAGACCGGTCATGCTTATGCACACAGTCAACTCCTAATGCCTATTTAAATACCCAATTTAGTGCATTTTATTTCATTTGTGGGTGTAAATTCACAAAAATGGGGGAGGATGGCGTGGTAAGACTTCTCAGGCATGGCTGCCTTCTCTGTGTAGTCATTATTTTGTGGTCCAGCCTTGAATGTGAGTTTCATCATCACTGTGACATGAACACATTTAAAGAAACTGCCTTAAATGCAATAAATAAAAAAGGCCTTTTATTTATACAGGCTGTATTCATACTCAGCATACATACGTGTGACCTTGTTCAATTAAAGCATGTTTAATACATTTATTCACTGGGCATCAGGCCACTAAGTGTTTGCAGTCGATTTCAACAGTGTATTGCAAATCATGTAGTAATTGAAAATTTTAAATAGTTATTTAAGGTTCCAGATTGTCTTTAGGAATCTAATTCCTATAAGTAAGAGACAGGAAATCAGGAAAGTATCTAAATCGAGAAACGCGAGAAAGCACACTTACTCTCCGGCTGGAACAGAACAACCTGGTTGTTTCTTGTTTCTGCACTGTGACCTTTTCTCTGTGTTTTTTGGTTATGATAGTGAGAGTTAATAAGGGTGGTGTCACGGACACAGGAATACAAGGCCGTCTCCTGTTACTCACAGTATCTTGTTACCTTTATGATGGACCACGGCCAGAATTATGGATTATAGATGCCAGAGTGAGGCTGGGCTTGTTTCAGTGAGCTTGCAAAGATACTGTGAATATATTTCCATTAATACTGCTGCAGGGTTCATAAAGGAACCGCCTCGCAGAGAAGAGTCTGAACTCCATAAACCAGTGATATGAACAAACATGACGTTTTTAATAATAACATATGTTGTTTTTTGACTACTGCTACACAAATTAAATCCTTTCATGAGAAACAAATCACGGTGATGTATTAGACCAGTGTGTGAGAGTGTGCTTTCAGACAGTTACTGCCGACAGCAGCTATGAGAGCTAATAGATATGATTTACATATCCATCCTTGCATCCATCTTTCATTGTTTTAGTCTTGATTAATGTGAATGGTTTGTGCTGATCTACTTCCTCGAGCGTTATCTTTAGCTTCAGCCTCTCAATACAATCTCCATCTCGGTGGCAATCGTTCATTTAGCTTTTTCTCGTTGCCATGCTCAAAATGTCCAACTGCCACATCCACATGGAAAAGGTCTCATTGGAAGATTCTAGCCTAATCTGTTGCCCACAAGGGTGCCTGCTTTGTGCTGTATCTTTGCATGCATGTCCATATTGCCAGTGAGTGTGTTTACATGCATGTGTATGATTATTCTTTCCAGGTTTGGCGTCAGTTGTATTCACTTTTGTCTTGTATTTTTCACCACCACACCAAGCACCTTGGGTTTACATGGCCGTTATCTTTGGCGTGGCAGTGATATTGTATTCCTTTGTGTGCTCATATTGCCTGTGATCCCCAGTGTTCACTTGTCTTTGTATCCCTCGGATTTGCTTGTTTTTTGCGTGTCTCCTGTGCTTTTACCTGCTGTACTTCCTTTGCGATTGTTTCCACCTGTTCCCTGCTCCCACCTGTATAATTGCTCGGTCCAGTGTATGTATTTCTTTTGTTTGTATTGCATTTTAATCATACATACACTAAGGAGTCATAAAGAAGGGGAATCTATTTAGAGTTTCTGCATGTAATAATGAAAATATTTATTTGGTTCCACTGTATCAGTATTTGTTGCCAGTAGAAGCACTTAGGTGTATTGCGGTATCTGTATTTTGTCCCTAATTCTATTGAATTATTCCAGGTAGCATACCTCGGTTTAATCCAGATGGTTGCATCTGCAACACATACCCAGGATACTCTTTAAAAAGTCCCAGCACAATCACAAATGCACTCACTGTTAGTAGCTCCCAGGCTACTCTGTGAAAGGAAGCTTGTTCTCTAAAGAGCACATCCGTCTTACCCAATTAGGATCCTCCAGAGTTTAGTACAGTTACTTAGCTCAATGGTATGATTCAGTAGTGTTGTCACTGGGATTAAAAAATAAATAACTGATGATTTTAAGTGGCATTATGAATGTTTTACACAGATGAGGTGGAAGTGGCTACACATGCTCAGATATGGTACTCTTATCTGTTTTTTTACCCTCACAACAAACATCCTGGATGTCAGTGATGCCTTTTGGCCATTATGGTACTTATAGAACTTATAATCGATATGTAATGCATAAATTGCATATGGAGGGTTTTGTGAACAAAGCTCTGCCTTCGTCAGGAGATATTTGCTAAACATAAGACTGCTGCAAACTTTTTTAGTCATTGTTTTCTTTGTTGCTGTTTCTTTTAAGGGATTGTTTTATAATTTGCTTTATAAAATGCCACAAAAATAGGGGGAAAAGCCCAAAAAGCGCCAAGAGCCCAAAGTGACACTGTCAGATTGATTGCTTTTTTGGCCAAACCCCAGATATTATATCCAATCAGAGTGATGTAAATTATACGAATCCTCACATTCAAGGAGGTTCACCAGCAAAAAGTAAGACTTTGTCCATGATAAATGATTAGTGGTTGCCTGATTATTAAGCGAATTGCATTTTTGTCACTTGACTAATCATTTAACTGATAAAACAGGGGGAACAAAAAAATCGAAACAGATTTTTGGTTCAATTTTAGTAACGCCCACTAAGATTCTTTGGCCCTCACAATCCCCCCCGTGTCGCTGTCTTTGGGACAATCTAATCAAGCGGATGACCACTGGACATACCTGCTGCTTACTTTATCGTTTCTATTTTTAGTTTTTGGAACTAGCTGATGGATTAAAAACACTTTGCAGCGTCCTGGGAAATATCCCCTACTGTATAGAACTTCTGAAATGTCCTAATCCTCGGCCTCTTTTTAATCCAGAATCAGACAAAGAAAACTACTGCTGCAGAATGTGTCTCAGGAGCTTATATTAAAATGAGAATCTGTGATCATTTGTGGCCTTGTGTACTTTAATGGTCTCTATACACGGATAACAAGGACATGGGGTCTTTTCTCTTATAGATCTAACATGTGTCTTTTCGGTGCTCTATTTTTGCATTATATCTATATGAAAACAGGCAGTTAAATTCCTGCACTATTTGCCATATAGATGGAGGACAGATGCACCAAACAGCTATAGCCTGTATCAAACAGGAGAACCGTGGCAATGCACTGCAGGCGAAGTCATTAGTGATGGCATTTAACAAGCTCTTCTTCAGCTGACAGAAATGTAAGGGAAACAGTCTGGTTGCAGTTGGCTCGAAGACTTCATTTGATTTTCAAGCTGTAGAGGGGACACGGCACATTTTAAATGCAGGATAGAAGTTTTATGTATCCACGCTTCCTATTTGGTATTAGATTGACTCCAGAGATGTCCAAAGAGTTTTAATCTCCATTAATCATGTTTTATGTTGTCACACCAGATGCATTTGCTGCACACTACCTGGCCCTGCCAAAGCAGTTTTCTCTGCTGTCTGTCTGCATCTCAGTATTTTTCTCTTCCTCTGAATGCTATTTTTAGCTGCTTTGCTCTGATTATATAATTCATAAAAAGTAAGATGAGAAACTGCGGCAGGTTTGAGAGAGGTTCAACAAAGACGGTGGCGTAGCCGAGGCGATGGGGGGAGAAAAAGCAGAGAGAGCTGAAGGATGACAGAGATCAGGCTTGTCACATCAGACCCACCGCAGCTTTCAGAGACGTTACACCACCAAGCTTTGTCTACTCTGTGATGACGGCGCATTACGGATGCACATAGAGTGTCACCAGTCAGACAGAAAGATCCGCACTGAAAACTTTGAAGGAGAAAGATGAGGCAAAGTTTAGAGAGTCAAAGTGGACCATTTGTTGTGAGCTGCTTTCACTCAGCAGGTTGATGCTGTTAGGTTCGTGAAGCCTCTTTGGCCCTGCTGTCTGAATACATGCCAGGATTACAAATGCTGGAGCGCGACTGGCAAAACAGGCAGTCTGATTGTAATGGAGGGAGCTCCATCGCAGCATGAACTATATAGGCTAGGACAAGGTGAGAGGAAGAAGTGCCCAGTAAATCATGCAGACCTGCCTGGAACGTGACTGGGGTCTGGTGAAAGGATGGGTGGAGCGGGAGTAGAGAGTGACAGCTTTATACAGCATGCTGTTGCTCAGCTGTAGAGTGGGATTGCTTGTAGGTGGGGGAGGTACGAGTGGAGCGGACGGGGGATTATGTAACAGTGTTACAAACATATGCCCAGTGATGCGAGGAAACCCCAGATGAATTAAAAAAAAAGGTGAAAGGGGCAGAAAATAATTCAAGGGACGCTAGGAAAATGAATAAAAGCTGAGAAAGATCAAATTCACAGATTTGCCAGTGTTGCTTTTTGTACTTTTCTTGAACACATCACAGCCAGGCTGCGTGTGTGAGTGTGTGTATTTGGTTGCGTGCATGCGATGAGCATGACTGAGTTAACTGAACCATGTCACCTCGTCAAGCTGCCACTCTGTTTCCATTGCAGACTTAATGTGTTCATCTGCTGGGAGGGTGAATCCCTTGTCTCCACACACAAATACCCATACATACACACACACACACACACAAACACACACACACACACACACACACACACACAAGCAAGCCGGAAGCAAAATAGCAATGCTGACCAGGTGTTTTCTCTCCCTGTTTTCTCTCTGTACAGTTTAGCTCTCCATCCGGAGCGCGTGTTGGTGGCCACGGGACAGGTGGGCAAGGAGCCTTATATCTGTGTGTGGGACTCCTACACTGTGCAGACTGTGTCCATCCTCAAGGATGTGCACACGCACGGCATCGCTTGCCTGGCCTTCGACCTCGAGGGACAGGTACAGTTCTGACGCACTAATGCAAATTTTTAAGACAACTGTGAGAATCTGTCACATTACAGGATGAACAGTGCTGCTGTGGCTTTAACCTTTACAGGCTTGTCCAGTAGTATTTGCCAAGAGGTTTTGATGTCTGGGGAGGCAAAGGGAGCTGAAAGTGTTACCAGATAGTAGCACTTCAGAGCTGTATGAGCATTTTGCAGCTGTGAATGCCATATTTGCAATTACTCCAATTGAGGTTACTGAGCTGGTATTGCATCGCAGAAAGTGTCAGTTTGCAATGTTAAAGTGAGATAAACTTTAACAACCAGGAATCATAAATACATGTAAAAACAAGTAATCGAGTGCGATCCAGACAGCTTGTTTTTTATTCTCTGGCACATTTCAACAACCTCCTTTTTTTTAGCCATTTTTGGGCATCTTTTAAAGTGTCTCACTGCAGACTTGCCACCAGTTAATGTTTACACGCTCTGATAATCTTGACGTGGACTATGAAAATCAATACTGAACAGGTTTTATCTTTGCATGCCTCTTTATCTAACTGGAGATTTTAGAGCTGGCTTTAACATCCTGTATTTTGCAGTTAGAGACATGGAAGGGTGATGACCCTGTGCTACTTTCCTGCTCAGGTCAAGGGCTGGGGATTTAGATGAAATGTGACAGCATTTAAAGCCAGACAAAACTCCATCGCTTCTTAGTTTAGCAGCTCTGTTTACTCTCCATCTCTCCTCTTCCTGGATCAGAGGAAGTGAGAGCTGAAGTCAGAGCAATCTAGAATGAATCCCTGGTGCCATAACCATGTACCATGTATCTATTAAAGTGATATAAAAAAATACACTGATATTTGACACTTCCATCTCTCCAAGATATTTCAGTATGAGCTGCAGCTCTGTTGTTTGGTACACAAAATATCAACAGTTCTTTTACTCCATTATTTTAGTATTTGCGTATTCTAATATCTTTTTTTTTTTTTTTTTACATAAATTTAAAAAGTTTTTTTTTTCCTTTTTTTTTTTTTTTTGTTTTTTTTTTTTTTTTTTTTTTTTTTTTTCCTCAGCTGCTTTTTTGATATCGTAGAGAGAAAGGAAGGGG
>VOQJ01018628.1:0-11166 GCA_015052665.1 Apistogramma diplotaenia
CACACACACACACACACACACACACACACACACACACACACACACACAGCAGCAGTAAGAGATCCACGAAAACATGCAGTACAAATTAACTCCAGCTTATTTCAGTTACTTTAACAACTGTTTGTCCTCATTTGTCTCTATGAAGAAGAATTTGCAGCTTTGACGTTGATCACATTGAACTTTGACCCCACACTGATGAAATCCTGTTCACATTCTTGTTTATTAAAACAGCGGAACCAGCATCCAAATAACATTTTCAGGTCATTAAAAAATGTTTTGAAAGGTTTTATATTATGTTTAAATTTACTTTAGGCATTACGTTTGTAGATGGAACCTGCCAATAAGATGAAATATAAAATTCAGACTTCATCTTTTGTAATCTTGTATTTATTACCTCCACCAATGCAGATATGTAGTGTTTGTGTACATGTGTCATTCGTTCTGTAAACATAATCGCTTGAAAGATCTTGAATTAATTCTGATAAAACTTTGTAGGGGTGCAGAGTGGAGTCATGTTAACAATCCATTAAAATTTGGCTTATATCCACCAAGGTCTTCAAGGTCAGCGTCATGATTTATTGGTGGAAAAGGAGCAATCTATTGACTTCTTCTTCAAGGTCAATAGATTGAGCTCAAGGTCAAGTTATGACATGTGTGAAAACACTGACCTTATAAAAAGCTAAAAGTCCTAATCGATGTGAACCGAATTCTGAGCTATCAAATGCTGCTGACCTTTGGCTTCTGAAAAATCGTTTTCAGAATCTTTAGTAGTCTGAAGAGTTGAAGACTCCTGGACTTCTTTTCAGGTTCTTGAAGACGTTCAAAAGGTTTCTTCAGTTTGAACAGCTGATGGAGAGTCCCAGGTATTTAACCTGTAGTGGGGTTTGGTACCTTGGAGTTGGCCCATGATGACAGAGTGAGTCTCAGACTGTCAGGACCACCTCCAGGGTCTCCACCCCACTGGGTTTAATACCTGGGTCTCTTCATCAACTTTGGATGAGACGTGAAACATCTTCAGGAAACTGAAGAGAAGCGCTTCCCATCATCACTGAGGGCCTCCGAGGGTTGGAGCTGATCGTTCTGCTTGTGTTTGTGTGGCAGGTGACGGCCGACCGTCTGTGGAAAGTGGTTTATAACGAGCTGGGCGGATGCCCCGGCAGCACCAGCGCTGCGACCTGCACCAGGAGACACTACGAGAGGTGAGACAGACGTAAAAAACAGCCATTTTTGTCTTTGGTCACTGAGTGTTCGTCTGATGATTTACAGTCAAATCGTGAGTGGAGGGAGGTGGTGAGAGTCTGTAACCAGAACTGAAAACAGAAGGAAAACCAGCCTGTGGGGTTTTGTTTTGGGTTTTGGGGCTTCTTATTTCCATCCTTGTAGTCAGCTTTGGAGATTCGGAAGACCGTCAGAATAGCCGAGAGAACAGGATGCCTCTTGATGTAGTGGAGCTCACACTGATAGGTCCTGGAGCTGCTGATGGGTGATCTGCCACTGACCTTTACAAATATTCATGCAGTAAACCTCGTGTTTCTCTGTGTGTCTCAGGCTAATGCTTCCTTATGAAGAGCACCTCAGAGCAGGAGGTGCTGAATTCAAAGTACCAGAAACCCCTGTGTCAACGAAACCCAGAGGGATCAGAGGGAGGAAACCACTTTCCAGAGGCAAGAAACCAGGGCCCAAACCCAAGGAGAAGGTGGCATCACCTGCTGATCTTTCACCTCCAGTACGTGAGCAAGTGAACACATTTGAGTGTCTAAAGGTCTTTGAGTTGGCACAGAGCTGAGACATTTCTTTAATAATGCTTGGAAACAGCTAAAAGATGTTCTGTGATGGCACAACTCACCTCCACCTTTCTTGTCTCCAAGCAGGAAAACCCGAACGGCACCATAGTGGTGAAGAGAGGCCGAGGCCGGCCGCCGGGCACACGCAACAAGGCCACACTGCTCGCTCAGGCCAAGCTTCTGGCACTGCAGCACGCAAAGGCTAGAGGAGTAACAGCAGACATGCAGCTGCAGCTTCCAGGTGCAGGCAGAGGAGGACCAACCGCCAGCAGCACACACCGGGTAACAACCACCAAACACATCAGCCATAAGGAGACGTTTCACATCTGTAGACCTTTTTAAAGAGAATTTTTTTTCTGATTGCATGTGATTTCGTTTCCTTCTCTCCTCCCTGCAGCCCATCCAGCCGGCCATCCTTCCCATCAGCCTCACCCCGGACCTCACACCTCTGACCAGCTCCTTCCTCTCCTTCCAGTCCAAACTGAAGGATCTGAAGCCAGACCAAGGGGAGTCCATGGCTCCTGCTCCTGGCGTGCTCCTCTCCCCGCTGCCTCGCCACTTTGTTGGAGGCTCTCTGGGAGGCTTCAGCCCCAGCAAAGGCGTGTGTCCTATGGATTTGTTCGGAAGCCACCTGGGCCAACAGAGGGGCCCAGAGAGCCTGGCCCTGACCCCTCAAGACCCGAGCCAGCACCATCCAACCATCTACACCCTCCAGCCCAAGAGTGGTAGCCCAGACACCCCTCACCCGAGCGGGAAGCAGCTTCAGCCACATCCCCCCTCGCTCCAGCAGCACCACACCCACTGCTCAGGGTGTAACATGGACGAGGGGGGGCAGAGAGGAGGCAACCGGGATGCTAGGATCCGGCCCCCCTTGCCCCCTCTCCGGGTTCTGCCCTTGAACCTGGACTGCAGCGTTCAGGTGTGCCAGCTGATGAGGACTCGTTGCTTGGACCCGTCTCAGCTGCAGACTTTCACCCGCCGCCTCTCTGAGGCCCTCTCTCAGGACCTCAGCACCAAGCCCGCCCCTCCCCCTGAGCAGGCCCTGCCCCTCAACCTCAGCAAACGCTTCATGGCGAAGAGACCTGCCGTGGAAGGACCGGAACCGAGCCGGGCCACTGTCAATGGGAACGCGGATCAGCTGCCTCCCAAGAGACCGAAAACCAGCTTCGCGGAGCAGGTCGAGGAGATGCGCTCCAACTCCGCAGGAAGTGCAACAGGAACAGCAGCAGGAGGAGGAGGACAGGATGTGGAGATGAAGAGTCAGGATGAACCTGCAGATCTGAGTTCCCCCAGCAGGATCAGAGCCTTCCTGCTCGGGCTGCCCCCCTTCCAGGTGAAACTTGAGGAGGATCTGAATGGCGTGCGGTTTGGGAAATTGGTTCCTAAAAATGACACCAGAGAAGGACTGCAAAAAGACTTAAAGGAGGAAGAAGATGGGGTGGCGGTGAAAGTCGAAAAGACGGAGGTGGAAGAGAGAGACCGCGGCCAATGCTCCGGCCACGGCATCGCAAGCGCTGACACTCAGTGTTTTTAAACCCCTCCACTCAGCAGCACGTTCTGATCTGTTGGAAGATGCTTGATCCTGAATTAACAGAAGTGGGGAGCTTTCCCTTCTCCATCTTTACTAACATCAGATTTTATTTTTTTTTCTTCCTGTTAGTTTTTTCATGTCGTTGGTCAAAGTTTGCAGAGGAACGACGGCTCATGACAATCACATCTCTTTGTTTCTCTTTATGGTAAAGATCCAGAAACAGAGGAGAGAGACTGACTCTAACACTGCCATAACCCTCCATAACACTACGATCAAGTCCACTCCTCCACACAACTTAAAGTTAGAATCAGTATCCATCTATGGGTGATGCTATGCATCAAGACTTCATTAACTAGCATTAGAGTGTACTGTAGTTTGTAGCTTCATTTTTAAATTGTTCTCTACTTCTGTAGAGGGTTATTTTCTGATAAAGTATTTAGATGTTATGTGGAGCGAAAGAAAAAGAAGCAGCTTCTCTGTCTTCACGCTATAGCTCGTTAAGTGAAGCATTTATAGTCCTGCTCGTTAGCTCAAATGATGTAAACTTTTACACACACGTGCCTTAAACGGTCTGCGAGCTGCTTCATCGCCGGCTTCAAACACATTTACGTAAAGAGATACCTTGATGTTGTACCTGTTTAGCATAGCTTCGCTCCCTTGTAGGGCTGCTTCGACACCTGAGAAAAACTTGATGTTTAAATGTGTTTCAGAGCTCTTTAAACTCATAACGAGTTCAGACCCTCCTTCTCCTCATTAGTTAGCATTATGAAGCCCTCAGCAGCCACTTGGTGGCACCTTTGTCACTACCAGCCTTCAGGTTAGAGCTCATACACAAACTTGTAGCCCAAGCATTCAGACTACCTCAGGTTCTTTTATAGTTTCACGCATGCATTTGGGTTGGAGGCCAGTCCATAAACGCACATAGACACTGAGCATGTAGTGTTAAACAAGGCGCTTCAGATATCATAAAAGACCAAACCAACAACTCACAGTTCACTCCAGCTTTGTTGGGGACTACTTTCAGTGGCGGATTCATCCATATCGAGGGGTATTTGGGGCAGCATGACTGGCTCACTAGTGTGCTTAATTAACAACTGCACTTTTCATCAGATACTTCCAATGATGAAATCAGAAAGTTCCTTCAATTAAATTTCTAATTATTAGCTCGAGGTCATCTTCACAGTGAGGTCTGGACCATTTTAAGCAGAGCCGGTATTTTTAGGTCTCTGGTGAGCTTGTTTTTCATTGTCTTGACGCGGACAAAACTGGACGGAGGCAGATCTGCGGAGTGGTTTGGGAGGTGAGCAAAGATTAGCCCGTCTCTCCATCAGACTGTTCAGGATGTCTGATAGACAATCAGACCTTGAGTGACAAATTCAGTTTGTAATGTCGAGGAAAATGACAAACATTCTCCTGGTCCGTCTCACCTGCTGCAACTCCTTCGGACTTAAAAATAGTAGACTCTAGATCTGAAAACTGCTCAGTCTGTCTGTAGCCCCAGCTCTGGTCATCGGCGATGGGTGATGATGAGCAGTCAGCGAATCCATAGAGATCTAAAAATTGCATCTGGAAGCTCTGGATCTCCCAGAGAAGAAGATCTTAAATGTTATATCGAACAAATTCAGATCAGGTTCCCAGTCCTTATATGGGCCAATAGCCTTTTTCCAATCACCTCATCTTCTTGGTCTCATGTGGCTTCATAATAGGACAAAATACAGAATATGATCAGACACGTTTGCTGCTGTTAATAAATGCTCGAGTTGTCACCGTTCAGACCTCACTGTGGTCTCGTTTAAGAGCAGCTTTCTTCTCCATGAGGCCAGGACGTTCCAGGCTATTCTACATCGATGGACTTTGTGTTCAACAGTTGGCAGATTGTCCTCATTTGCACGCGAGTCCTGGTTTTAGTTTGGTTTCTCTTGGATTCGATCAGCTTTAGGAAATTTTTGTGGTTTTGAAAAACGATGCCGTTACAACGAGACGCCAAGCGAGATCGGGAATCCAACCTGCAGCATTCACTTCACCAAAGAACGTAAAACCGATCCGCTTCTCTTCGTCTGCTTAAAGTGCCAATGTAAAGTATCCACCCTGCCCCCCCACTGCCCAAAAACAAAAAAACATCAAGGTATCCCTTTAAAGTTGCCTTTTCCTGTTTGTTTTCTGCCACAGACGGTGGCTCAGATTCAGATTTGCACACCTACTGTACACATGCTTTTCCATATTTTTTTCTTCCTATCCAAGTAGTCAAATCAACTACGACACCGAAATTAAGTGGTGCTGTTTGCTTAGTTTTGTTGCCATATTATTATTATTATTAATATTATTATTATTATTATTGTCGTTTTTGTTAAAGTTGCAAATTGTTATTGTCACCATCATGAGTCAGGAGGAAAGTTCCTCGTGGTTGATCTGTTTGTCCTGAGAATTTTAAGAAAGTATATTTTGATTCAAAGAAACCATGGCTTGTTATGAAAATATTTGCAGGTGTTTTTCTCCTGATTTATTTGACTGTTGGCTTCATGTGAGGCAAAATGTTTGTGAATGAATGCACGAGTAGAGATATATACACTCGGTAGGTCACAGCTGGGCAGATGCACCAAAGTACTCGACCAGACTTCTCTGTAACTTCTGTCAGTTAATTTTAGGTTTTCAGGATTTTTGGAGAAAATGGTAAAAACACCAATAATACTACAAAGTCATATTCCACTTCATGCAGTAACAAGAGTAAGAACAGGGTAACTACTGTACATAATCGCTCTGCTTCTTCCTGTCAGTAAACCTTTTATTTTTCGTGAGTGAGGCGCTTCAGAGGGAACGAGTTTGTACCACCACACAAGCAACCCCCCCCCCAACATACACACACAAAAAAGCTCCAAACTCCAGCAACAGTTGAACTTTTACCTGACGACATTTACAGCATGTAAGTCAGTGTAATAGTCCAGCAGCAGCAGTGTGTGTTTTCAGGCTTTACTCAAAAGTGACAGAAGTGGTTGTGTGAATTTTATTTTAAAAAGTGAGTTTTTCCACCTCCAAATGCCTGCTTTTATGCTTTTAGGATTTGGAAAACTGTACCGCTGACATTAGCACACAATTTAGAACTTTATCAGGGGAACCCATTCTGCTCATTTCCAGCGCCACGTTTTTATTCTCGGACTCTACCAGAGCAGCATTGCAGCCTTCATTCATCTTCAGTGTGAAATGAGCTGTTTTAGCTCCTGTCTCTCTGTGGAAGTCCGCCATAAAAGCCTGCTTTCCTCTGATCCAGGAGCATGTGGTTCAAGTCCAGTGTGTCATCATTTTTTCCCCATTTTTGTTAGATTTTTGGGAAAGATCATGGTTTAGTTTAAACTGGCCTGTAGGCTTTGTCCACTGATTTGTAGTCATTTTCGAGGGTTTGATTGGAACATAAAAGTGGGGCACCTGTCTGCCCACCTTTGTTGCTCTTTTTACTTTAATCGGACCACGATTTGCAAAGTTAATGTTATTTTCAGTTAAGTAGAGCGCAAAGCTAGCAAGTGAGACCATAAACTCAGGAGTAAAGTGTTTACTGAGGTCATAACTAAATGAAAAGTAGGGCAAGTTTATCATTAATTGACAGGAGTCGCCCCCTGCTGGTCACTAACTAGAGTGCAGGTTTAAAGCGCTTTGCTTTTCTGATCCAGAACCTACATCCGTCTTTTATCTTAATTAATGACAATTTTCATTGCCAGTTAAATTGAAGATTTTCTTAATTAAATTGTTTAGTTTGTCTAATTTAACTTTTTTTGTGACTGACAGTCCAAATATAACGAAAATAAGAAATCCAGCCAGCAGATTCATTTAGTTGATGAAGATGAACGATGCAGCCTTCGATGCAACAGTGTGAACATCCTTCAGATACTTTTAGCTAAACGTGTATTTACTCAAATCCTGTAATTTAATTCCTCACAAAATCACTTCTGTCACTGTTGTTTCAGCCTGACCTTCATGTGCCCCTCGAACCAGCACGTCTTCCTCTGTTGTATAACCCTGTTCGCTTTGAGTCCACCGTAGCCTCTCACTGGGCACCTCCCAGTCAAACCATAGCTCCACTGGACTAGTTTTCTCTTCAATCTTTTTAGTCTTTATTTTTTTTATGCATTTATTGTATGTAAATGGTAACGCATCACTAAGTGCGTTGTTTAAAGGCGAGGTTAGGTTAAGGGAGGTTTTCTAGTTTAGACTTGGAGAATCAGGTGAAATCAGTATGAGAGTTGAATAGTTTTTTTTTAAATTTAAACTCAGTTTGTAAAAGTTTCTTTAGGTATAATTTCACTTTTCCCCCCTTTTGATCTTAAATTTTCAGATGTTTACATTTTTTTAATGCATGTTCAGCATATCCAGTGTTTTGCACACTACTCCAGCATCCGACTCAAACGGCACTCCTCATTTATGTAAAGTTCTTCAAATTAAGTGCCTGATACTTTGGATTGGAGTTGATACTTGCAGGCCAATGAGCTCATTAGCCTTCTCAACATTGACTTGAACTGCGGCTCCTGTGGTCGAGTGACGTTTCTTTGAACTGTCGGGTGAAATGAGGTGAACTCGTGGCGTTAATAAGGCGACAGCAGGACGCTCACTCAGCTCCATCTGTCGGAGCAAACTGGACCTAACGAGGATGTCGAGTAGACAGAAGGAAAATTATCCCATTCAACAAAAAAAAAAGGTGCTACATGCAACATTTTAACGTCTGAAGTGCTGCATAAATGTGACTTTAAAAGAAAGAAAAAAATAAATTAAAAAAGTGAACTACAAAATGTCAAATTCTCCCACATTCTTTGAATTCATGAATTATCTTGATTAAACTATTAATTGTTTGGCCTAAAAACTGCCAAGTTAAATTTTTAATAATTTTTCTTTTTTAAACTGTTTGGTTGATTTTAAATCAGATGAAACTTTTCCAGACGTTAAAAATGCTGCTCGTGGCACCTTTACAAACTCTTGGATGTTACTCACTGATGAATGTCTCACTCGCATCTGCCTGTGATCTCATTTCTAAATCACCTGACATTTTTCTTTTGTGGTTTATTTGTGCCTTTTTTTTTTAAACCCCTTCCTGGAAATGAACCCTGGATCAGCAGATGTCTCACTTCTCATTTCTTTATAAACGGAGCTGAAATCTTTGCCTCACAGTTGGACTGAAAGGAGCAAACGCTTCCTAGAGGTTTTGATTTGAACAGCAAAAGTGGGATTTTTTTTCTTTAAGTCCCTTTCAGTTGATTGTGTTGAGCAGAACTTCCTTTTTGTTTTTGTTTCTGTAAACGGCTAGCAGTGTCAGGTACCATTCCATTTTAACACTGTATATTTATAATAAAAGTAATCTGTTAATTCCTTTGTAATGTTTCCTCTTGTATTCAGGATGTATGAAGAATGCACTCGACACCAGGATGGTGTTAAAGATGGATTTATATTCAGACTGAAAGTCATGATGATGTGAGAAAAGTACTGTTTAGATGTCTTAACATTTGAAGGAGAACTGGAATAGAAAACATGGAGGTTTATAGGATTTAGATGAGATGCCATAAATGTATCAGCTTAAAATAACCTCAAAATGCTTTAAGGGCAAATTTAAAAGAATCTGTATAAAAGCCTTTTCAACCAGTACCATGTTGGTTTTATGAAGCCAGAAGTGACCATAATTGGAAGAATGGGTGGAGCGAACCATTCATGCCAAATGCAGGAACTAGATGAAGTAACAACTATTGATTGAAGGTAGTTGCTGAGTGAAAATGCTTGCAAAGAGGCTGCTAGACTAGAAAGGTTTGTGAATCCTTTGGTCACAAGTCCCATTGTTTGTATGAAAGTTAGCAACTTCCTTGCAAACACTTGCCAACTACTCAGTGAGCTGAGGTGAAATTTGGAAAAGGCGGGACAAACCAAAAACTCAGACTGTTTGCTTTTAAGAGTAAAAATTGTTACACCTGCAAGCAACACATTGCAAAAGGTATCACTTTGGAAACGACTCACCAAGTGGTTTCCTTGTGTTGGCAGCCAAGCTGGAGTTTGCCATGCAAACTACAAGTGAATGACCTGCTGGTGACCAAACCATCGCTAATTGGTCAATGCATGTCAAAAGTCTGACGTCCTTGTTTTCAAAGGACTTTGAAAAGTTATAATAAAAAACTAGAGGTTTTCACATGCAAAAAACCCCCCAGAAACAGTATTTATAGAGTAAAGTACCCTTAAGTTCTCTTAAATGAAGCTGAAAGTTGAATTTTAAGAAAGACTGAAATTGCGTCTTTCATGAGAAGATGTAAATGAAAGCTTCAGTAAAAATGGTAATTTTACAGACTATAGTTGCACTGTCCTGCCTGTAATTTTGCAAAACCAAAAGAACTGACTAGTTAGAGAAAGGGATCCTTATGGTTGCTGGGCTGGAGCCTATCCCAGTGGGCAAGTGGCAGGTACACCCTATCGCAGGGCTAACCGATAGACAAGCAGTCACACCTTTGGGCAATTCAGTCAAATCCCAATAGTTGCATGTCTTTGGACTGTGGGAGGAAACTCATGCAGATACGGGGGGAGAACATGCAAACTTCACACAGAAAGGCCAAGGTGGAATCAAACCCAGATCACCTTTCTGTGAGGTAACAGTGCTAACCACAACACAAATGTGCTGCCCTGGAAAGTTTTTATGGATATTATTTGATCAAATTATTTCATTTTAAGTTAAAATAAACATAAAACAGATATTTTGCTAAGATAACGGAGCTAAACAACAGTAACAAACTCCTATTTTAAACTTTCTGTGATTCCTGAAACTGACCGCTAGATGGAGCCAGAGATCTAGTAGTTGAGCCCTGTATAGGCACTTTTGTCAGTTCCTTGTCACAGTTTGTTGTCACATAAAAATGTAGGTTTTTTTTCTTACTTTAATAATTGATTAAAAAACATTTTAATCTTTAAACTTAAATAATTCGTGTCAAATTTTGTAGTTTATGTTATCAGGACCAGTTTTATTCTGTTGGTGATGTGTGGTGAGGCACTGACATCATCACATCAGTTTTACAAACATATGAACCCTACAGAGTAGCTTATTCACCATTTGATTGGCAACAGTTAATGTGTTTTGGTTAAAATTTCATATCAGCGTTCTTTACATATACAAACTAGCATAGTAAAAAATTAGTTTAAAAAATGTATTATCTTCATATCTTTACTTATAAATGAAGTCCATGTGCCGCTCCTTTTGAAGCAAATGGTGAATGTGAAAATTCATCAATTTTGAAAAAAAAATCGAAAAATGGTGAAGTTAAATGGAAAGAAACTTTAAAATACAAATCACTGAATAAATATAACCATTAATTAATTTTTAATTTTATATTTACATGATGACAGGTCAGGCCGTGCCTCACCTGCCTCATCTCACTGCACGTCACTGTATTCTGCCTAATCCAAGGTAGTAGGGGTGTGCCAATACATCGATTATGAGATTCATCGCGATGCCACACGTGACGATTCAATTACGATTCTTAAATGTTCAAAATCGATTATTTTTCATAGTAGCTAAACGACAGGAACACAACCGCAGCGCGCAGCAGGAAAATAAATGTCATGCGTGCCGCCTGGACACTTTACAGGATGGACCAGGGGAAGTCAACAAAGGTCTGCTGGAAAGCGAAGAAGAAGAAGGAAAAAAAACAAGAAATGCTAAATGGCGGCAGCTAACTTTTTCGTTACAGGACGTGAGATTCACTTGTCTGGATTAAAAGCGTTTGGCTCTTCCGCCAGGGAACACCCTCCCTCCTGGGAGTAACACACGAAGACATGGACACGTGAACAGACACACTCGGGGGTTAACGGCCGGCAGCTAGGCAACCACAACTCACAGCT
>VOQJ01018631.1:9839-33291 GCA_015052665.1 Apistogramma diplotaenia
TATAAGGCAAATAGTTTTTTGACTTTCGGAAATACAAGACAGCCATTTAAGGAGCACGTCATCACTATTGTGATTTTTTTCAAAGATGACTCTGTTGTTCTTCAGTAATAAGTCGGTACAGTATAATGAGTTCTCCTCATTTTAGAAGAAAAGCTTGCTCACAAATGTATTCATTCCAGCTGATGTTATTAATCCCACAGGGAAATTTGGATATTATCACGTTAAGTCATGCTGCATTTGGTGTTTCCTTTCCTTTTAGTCACCTTAGTGACCTTACTGCTCTTCTCACTCTTTGAGATATAAAAAATCTTTGTTCACTTTCTATGAAAACAGCGGTGTAAGGTCTTCTGGAAGGAGAAAAGGCCTCAATAATGAGCCGTTGCTTAGTGAGACTGAAGTAAATTGTCAGTGTCACAACAAATATGTTTAATTTTACCTTCACAGAGGCTCCAGCATCCTCTGTGAGCAGCCATCATACACAAATCAAAAAACCGACTATTCTTATATATGCTTTGATTTTTTTGGCTATGCACTTCTCCCGATATGCTAGCTGATTATTTAAAAAATATCCACAATATTAAGTCTCTGTGTCTTTGAGGTGCAGTTCCATCGTACTGGTGAGCAACAACTTCATGTTTCAGCTCCTGATGTGCGTCTTGAACACTGCTTATCCAGGTCACTGGAGGGCGGGAGCCCCTCCCAGCCGTGACAGGGCGAGAGAAAAGAACAGGCCGGACAGGTCGTCAGTCCATCACAGAGCTCCTAATAAATGTCTGCTTATATTATAATTTAGTGGGTCCTGCAGTAAAGTATCAACCATGAACTCTACAATCAAAGCAAAGTGACCGACATTAAACCAGAGTTCATGCAGTAAATCCATCAGGTCAGGCACCGTGATTATTTATTCACACAAGTTAAGACATAGTATTTATAATATGAACAAGGGTGTACCTAAAGAGAGGCCATGCATGTCCTGAGCCACAGTACAGAAAACAGGAGTCCCCAAATTTGCACTAAAATTAAATAAAATTGAAATAAAGTCAAAACAATGTGATCCTCATACCTAACCCACTTCTGCTTTTTTTTGGTCAGCACTGCTTCCTCTCCGCTTCTTTCATGAGGAGAACAATTGTATAACTCTCAGCCATATGTGTTTGCATGCATTCAGATCAATGCTGTCTACTCCTCCTCCTCCTCCTCCTCCTCCTCTTCCATCATCCCTCTCCCGCTCACTCTGTTTCTCTCCGGAGCTAATCTGCTCAGTGTCCACTCACTGCTTCCTGTTGCTGTTACCACAAACATGAAAGCTTTTTCCCGACAGCATCTCTCTCTGTTCTATTGCTCTGCGATCACATGGAAACAAAAGGACGGCCCCTTTCAGTTCTAAAGTTGTGTATATCAGGGCATTTGAAAAAAAAATCTAAATTTCTTTAATTGCATCCCCAGATGAACATCACTTGATATATTGCACCATGTCATTGTTTATTTAACAAAAATGATCAAATGTGCTTCATCATTTCGAGGGCTCAGAGCCAAAGGGACAAAACAAAAAAATGACCATAGTTTGCTTTTGCTTTGTTTAATGACTTTAGTTTTTTAATGCATGTTTCTTTTTACAAATTGCAATCGTTGCTGAAATTATAGCGATTATAACTCCATTTCCAAACAATTTGAAGTTCATCATTCAACAATGAAAAAGATTATTCACAAGAAGAAAACATTCAAAACAGCTGTAAGTCTTCTCAGGAGGGCGCATCCCATGTAATGTTCAGAGAAATTACCTAAGAGCCACATCTCACACACTCCTCAGTTGGCATTTTAGCTGTTAACGTTCATGACAGCACAACTAGAAGAAGACTGAAAAATGATGACGTGAACATGACAGCACGGCTTCGATGTACAAGTCTGCATCTGTACAAAACCCATTATTCCACTTCTGGACCTGGAAACCTTCCAGTCTAGAGTTACATGTGAGGCCGTCTGTCCAGCAGCTGAAGCTTGGCCCAAACTGGGTCATGCAACAGGACAATGACCCCAAACACTGTTGCGATTGCCCAAAGTCCAGACTTCAATTCAACCGAAATGCTGTGGTGGGACCTGAAGAGGGCTGTATGTCGTAGTATGTCATATCAGCGTGTCTTTCCTCGTATCTTTCCCCAATTTAAGGTTGTTCATCTATTCCTGTCTCTCTGCTGCTTTAAAGCCACTGTGGCCAAAAACTTGGGAGAAAATATGTGAAACTCGTTTGTTTTATAGGGCAGCTAATTAAAGAATATTAACATATGTCACATTTTGTAGCATGACAGTGATGCACAAAGCACCGCTGTGGATAGAGGTTCATGCTTGGAGCTCATTAATTTCTTCATTTCATTTGAGTCAGCACGTTTGTGCTTTTGCATAGTTTTAACCCTTCGTGGGGCGGCTGTTGCTAACCGTTTCTTTGAGTCTGCTATGATAGCAAACACGAGCCCTTAATGACTCAGCTGAAACTGAAGAGAAGCACTCCCCTCTGTGCTATTACACTGTATTATAGTATGACGTGAAATGCTGATGAATGAAATGTACAGCAGTGCAGATTTATTCATACACTTTGAGTATTTCAGGTTCTTGGCATTAGGTGACTGAATGGGAGGAAATATAGATGGAAATGGGGAGGAATGTTTACGAATTGTTGTGTGTATTTTTCACTCGTGTTTCTTTATGCAGGATTTATGACAGTTTTATAGAAGAAAAGTGGTCCAATCAGCCACAACATTATAACCGCAGACACCTCAGGTCCTGGCATTCATGCTGATGGTGCTTTGACATGTGCCACCCACATAAGCATTAGTGCAGACCAAGCGTAACCAGTATCGTGATAATGGCCCGTCCCATCAGGACAATACACCTGCACTGCACAAAAATAGCTCAAGAGCAGCTTGAGGAACACGAGAAAAAGCTCAAGGTGTTGACCCAGCCTCCGAACCCACCTTCAGTCTACTCAAGCACTGATTGGACTGCAGCCACTGCCAACATCTGCATTCACAAGGCGGACCTCCACTGTCTAAGTTTTAATGTCGTGGCTGATGGTGCAAGAACAGTGGTAAAAATTAAAGTATTCTTTTTTGTAAGCCCTTCATAAAATGCATGTTTAGCAGATTGCAAACTGTTCTGCTGACGGGCGAAGTGAAACTATTGCAGTGTTGAAGCCGCCTGGCAGCCACAGAGCTGCCACCTGCACCCCATCTTCTTTCATTCAGCGTCAGCGGTAAAAACAAATGTTCATTTAGCATCGAGTTCTAAAAAAAACTGGGGATGCTCAGCAAACAGGAGCCACAGTTTGTTATGCTGAGCTGAATAAATATTGTAGCCACTTCTTAGACGGCAACATTATCACCCATTATCTCGCCACCTGGCAAATCTAAGTCCAATTTACACTCTTTTTTTTTGGCTCACTTGTTCATTTCTACCAACTTCTGAGAAAAATTGCTCCTTCGCTGCTCCACCAGCTGTCCTCCAGCTTGTTCCTAAATGAGCAGAGTGTATTGTTGGGTTTTGAAAGGGACCTGTGTTGCTCATTGCCAGCTCCATATTTTATTCTTGGACTCTAGTAGAGCATAAAATATGCAAGAGTAGCTCTGCATGATTAACAAGTAACCCTGTTTATCTTATAATGGGCATTTGAGAAGCTCCATGCAATTGATCTGAAAACCTGTGTTTTCACTCTTCAACTTTGCACCGATTGATGTCTCCTCACAAACATGCTCACAGATGAGTGGATCCCCTCTCTGACGCATCACATAGAACACAAAACCACTTGAAATTGATTTTTCGGAGCAAGTTGAAGCCTGAGCATTTGGCTCACTTGCACAAAGACCACTTGTGTTACTGTGTGGCTGGGTGGCTAGAAAGTGCTGCAATCAGGTGATTTTGATGTCAAAAGCTCAGTGTAAGCTGAACCCAGCCGAGCAGCCTGAGTCTGACCTTCAACAGGTAACAAATGCAGCGAGTGGCAGCTTTGTAGCCTCCTGTGCATCTTTATACAACAAAATGATAGTGGCCAAGTCTCTTTGGACTGGCTTTGTTCCATCAGGTTTGTGTTCAAACTTAGACACCAAAAGAAAGGTTGTGTTCTCATGTCCTCGTTCAGATAGGGATCTGTGACGGCTGGGATTTTCTCTGGAATGCTGTCAGGTTTTTCCCTCACCGTACAAGGCGCCTCGAGGTGACTGTTGTTGTGATTTGGCACTTTATAAATAAACCGGAATTTAATTAAATGCTATCAGTGTTTGGGACTGAAGACACAAGGTTTATACAGTTAACTGATAATCATGTGACAGTGTATTTCAGGCCACGTAATGGAGTAATGCAAATGAAATGAGCAGTGTAACAAATTGCTGTTTACGGCAAGTAATTAAGGAAAAAACTGCATTACTTTTAAGAAAAATAGTGAGTATTGTGTAATAAATTACCTTTTTGAAGTAACAAACCCAACGCTGCATGAAAAAAAAAATCAGGAAAAGAATAATAGTTCCACTTGAAATGTTTAAATGTCTTCCACTGAAAACAGCTACCTGCTTTAGCCAAAGATCACACATATGCAGTCCTCTCCACACAACAGTAACTGCACTGATCCTCAAAATCAGCATCTCTTGGTTCATCGCAGGACTGAGACGGCGAGGCAGGTAACCCTGCAGACGCACATCCTCGGCCAGAGGAACCTCAAATTCATACTTTACCCTGTGAGAGGAAGCAGGAATCACCTGGCTGCAGCGTGACCGTTTTAACTACTGCCTACCAGCCTTATTTAAACTATACTATACACATATAAACACACTTCTGTCTGAAGTGAAGCAGCTCACACAGAAACTCTGGGTTTCGTGTGCGAGAAAGCTCCTGGAGGGCGTCCCTGAAGCCTGCACAGCTTGCATGCAGTGACCCATAAACACTATTCTCTCTAGTTTTTCTTTTAAATTGTGCTCAGTCTTCAGGGAGCAGGTGAATGTTATCATGGTTAATTAGGATCCTGCAAAAAGAGCAGCTTCTGATCAGCTGAGGCGTGTGTCCAGTGAACAAGCTTTTGTTTTGCTTTCCTCTGATCTGATCAGTGTTTGATTTGCTCCGCTGTCCTCTCTTGTCTCCATCTGTCTCTGACGTCTGTTCGCTAAAATCCACTGGAGCTTTACTCATTGTAGTCCTGCTAATGTAGAACTTCTTACATTCACACTTTTGTTCTGTTCTCACATTTCTCCCACTTGCCTGACGTCGTAATGTCTTGCAGAGATTACCTGTGATTATTTCACCTGTGTTTTTGTGTCTCCTTACGTCGGCATGTGCATTTTCTTATTAACACTTCTCTCCAGGTGTTAAGTCTTTTGGTCTTGTGAAAATGTTTTCTCTCCTGCTTCAGGATGCTGTGCCTGCTTCAGATGTATTTAAATGAGGCAGCTTTTAATAATAAAAATCTGATTTGTGTGGATCAAAACTGCAGTAAGGCATACGAGAGTATGTTGAAATACAACAAGCCTGTGAAAATGCTAACATCTATGAAGGTTTGGATCAGGCCGGCTCCAAAAGAAATCTTTCACGAGAGAACAGGAAATGGGAGGGACAAACCACGGCAATATAACAGGGCAGACCGACAGACAATTAACCTCGATCCATATGTGAGACGCAAGGAGACTGACGTCAGTGGTGTGATGCACAGAGACCAAGGAGACGCTCAAATCCCAGGAACTGCTGAAAGTGTAGAGATGAAAATCACATTAATAATCAATTCCTAACAAAAGTCATTCAGAGGGCAGTGAAATATTCAGAAGATTAAATCACCTCACGTTTGATGCGTGAAACAGATTCTGACTAATCGGGAAATTTTCCCTGTCACCGAGGCATCAGGAAACATCATTTACCCCCATTTTTCATGATCTATTTTTGGCAGCAGTTTCGAATCATGATGTGGCTGAAAAGTAATGCTTTCGTGCGCCCTCGTTTGACAGCTCGTGCAGAAGAGGTTGATGAAAAACAAGCAGTGCGAGAGAGAGAGAGAAGGGCAGAATGCTCAGTTCAAAAATGAGAAAAGAAAGAAAAGTTCCAGTTTCATAAGACGACAGGATATAATGACCGGACCTCCGCGCTGGGGTCCAGATCCTGATGTTGGAGTTGACAGAGGGGATAAAAGGCACAGGGACAGCTTAGCATGCCATGGCAGATAGATGACTGGATGAGAGTGGGGCAGCTGAAGCTAAGCATGTGGTGATTTTGACAGCGTGGGAAACTAGAAGTGACAAAGTAAAGAGAGGCTCATGAAATAGCCATTATCGCCCAGAGGAGCCAAGACAGTCCATGAGAATAGAGATCTCCTTTATTGAACACATGCAGAAAGCTGCATGTCAGGTTTTCTGCATGATATAAATTATGCAAATAAAGATTTTTACTCAAGTCTGTTCCAATAGCACAAAGAAAAAGAAAGAAAGTTCCCGGTGTAAACAGGAATCATCATCAGCAGTTGGCAGCGGCGCTCCAGTCCTCACACTGATGATGTGGGGTTCGCACATCCTCCAACACTGACCGGCAGCAGCTGATGACTGTGGGATTATTAGCAGCTACATTTCGTAAGCTAAGCAACACAGTGTGGCTCCATGTAACTCCTCTGCTCAGCAGTCTGTCCGCTCCACACACACATCAACACATTTTAAATACAACCCGAAATTCCAGGCACGTTAGGACGCTGTGTAAAATGTAAATGTGAATTTAACCTGGGATATGCAAATCTCATAAATGCATATTATTAAATCGCAATAGAGAGATAGAATCCATGCTGTTTTAATAGATGCAGTATGAGGTTCAGCATATGTTGTTCTAAAACTCTTAAATATACCTTTTAGCAGTAACGGTGCTTTCCCAAATGGGCAAGCTGCCCACTCATCAGAGATGCAGGCTTTTGAACTGAGCGCTAATAACAAGACAAATAATCCCTCCCCTCTTTAGTCTGCAGGATGCAGAGTCCATGTTTTCAAAAAGAATATCAGATTAAAAATTTTCTGAACACGTAACAGTTTTCCACTTTTTCTGCAGCCTATTTGGACCCAGTGAAGACCTTGTTTACATATGGTTCTTCTTCTTTGCACGATGCAGCTTTAACCTGCAGTTGTGGATGGTATGATGAAGGAGTGTTCCTCAGTCCCTGCAATGATTTCCATAAAAGAATCATGTCTGTTTTTAGTGCAGTGCTCATGGGCATCCAATAATGATTGTTGGCCTTTTCCCTTGTACACGGAGATTTCTTCAGATTCTCTGAATCTTTTGATGATGTTATGTACTGCAGATGATGAGATACTCAAAGTATTTGCTGTTTTCCACCAAGGAGCATTCTGAAATTGTTCCACATATTTGCAGACTGGTGAACCACTGCTCATCTTTACTGAGAAATTCTGCCTCTAAGTTACTCTTTTTATGCTCAATCCAAGCCTGAAGGCAGTGCAGGAGGTCACAAGTGCAAAGAGAAAGTGGTCCCCAAGCATCCAGAGGTGTCTGATGGAGAATGCTCAGCACAAATGGTCTGAACTGTGGTGCATGCCATTGTGCCACTGTGTGCCATCATAGATTAAAAGGCAGAAGAGTCTGAGCCTGTCAGCCATCCTATTCAAAAGATTTGGTTCAGTGTTACTTGGTTCTCTTCCCCCAAAACAAAATTAAAGGATGCTCACTTTGATGCTCACTTTGACGTACTGGAGGGAATCCAGTATACATCACAGAAGCAAAAGTGATATAAACCAAGCGGCAGCCCTGTAAGCAGTACTGAACTCTGCAGGGCAAATACCTCAAAGGGGAGCTCAGCCAGATCTAAATAAGATTTGGTATGCCTTATAATTGTACCTCATACAAAAAAAAAGTGTTTAAGTGTCCGCTTATGTCAGTTGGTTTGCATTAATGCACATTTGCTTGGGAATATCCACCACTAATGCACCACATCCCAAAACGGTAAGGGAATTTGCATGTTAACCACAGGAATGGCTCATAAGGTTCTAGGAATGATTCCAGCATTGCACACTAGCAAAGGAAGTGGGGAAATGTGAGGGGTGTCTTTATGATGGTAGATTCAAAACATTGCAATCAAAGTGAGCTGTGAAATTAGCCAGATTTAATAATAAATAATTTCAATTAAATTTTATTTATACAGCACCAAATCACAACAAAAAGTCATCTCAAGGCGCTTTTTATTGTAATAATTACAGAGAAAACCCAACAGTCAAAACGACCCCCAATGAGCAAGCACATGGCGACAGTGGGAAGGAAAAAACCCCTTTTAACAGGAAGAAACCTCCAGCAGCACCAGGCTGAGGGAGGGGCAGTCATCTGGGAGGGTTCAGGGTCACCTGATCCAGCCCTAACTATAAACTTTATCATAAAGGAAAGTTTTAAGCATAATTTTAAAATCCGAGAGGGGGTCTGTCTCCTGAATCCAGACTGAGTCCAAACAAAAGGCTGAAAAAATGAAGTCTGGGGAGAACTAACCCCCAACTAACCCACTCCCAGTCACTGAATGATGGCGTCACCATTAATGCTCAGTCTTTAAAGTTAGTGGTTCTAAACATTGTTGGATACAGCTACTCAAATCCAGAATGGTGAATCTACATATAAAAGTGGATTCAAATGTTTGGAATATAAATTAAATGTAACCATATGAAATTAAATCTAATTATTAACCTTCAGACTGAACCAAATTCCTGCGACTGGCTAAACTATTTTGAATGTGACTCAAAAGCAAACAAAAACTATCCAACTTTCTTTTTTATATATTTAGCAAGCAGACAATACACACGGTGCAAGTTCCACACTTCACATCCTGGTTATTTCGGCTATCCCCATTATCTCCCGTCACTCGGGGCCCACATGCTTTCATTCAGGTCTTTGTTAACCTCAAGCAGACAGGATTCAAGCCTGTTACTGTGCCACCACACTTGCAGGTAATGGACTTCAGAATAAATACATGAACAACTGATGGATGGGTTTTATTATTTTTTTCGTTTCTATCCTGCAAGCTAAGGCCAGTCCTCCCTCCCCCTCTCCCTCCTCTCGCCTCCTCTCCCCTCCATATCCTTAACCCTAGTCATCAGCCCCCTCACCTCTCTTTTTGCATCCGTCTGTTCCCCTTTCATCTGTTATTTTTAACGCTCAGCCGTGCCTCATGCGTGACGCAGATGGGCGCGTAATGCGGACACAGTAAACCAAAGAGGGAAAAGGCCTTTGCTGCAGGCAGTGAGAGAGACAGAGAGGGAGAGACTGTGATTGATGCAATAGAGGAAAGCAGACAGACCCAGGGGGTCTTGTTAGGCAGACAAGGTGGGAAAAAGACAGAGTTAAATACCATGGGAGAGGGATAGGTGGTGAGACACTATAGAGAGGCAGCAGCATTGTCAGCATTCATTTTACCCACACTTCACAGCTGAACAGGTGGATTTCCTAAAACATTTCAGACATCAGTGAAATAGCACATCAAAAAAAAAACCTACAAAACATCAGCGCTGCATTATCCCCACTTCTTCCTTTTCCTTCACTACTCCATCTTCCTGAAAGCTTAACACACCCACTCGTTTGTCCGTTCAAAAAGAAGAGGAGTTACATATCAATCTTGCATCACTCAACAGTCAGCCGGAGAAGACTTTTCGTAGAGGCGCTGAATGAGCATCAGCGCCACATGACGCACACCAACTGTCAGGCTTAAACATCGATGTGCTCGCACGTGTCTGCTTATTTGTGAAAAGTGCCGCAAATATGTAGAAATGCATTTGTGAATGGTTCAGAAAGTAGCTCCACAGAGTCATACAAGCAGATGGGAGGAAGTTTAACTTCTCTATATGCTCCGCCACCTCCCTTCCCCTCCCTCCAACTCCTAATAATGAGGTAACATTACTCATAAATGGACAATGAGGCTAAAATAATCGGAGCACTCCTACACCACATACGTGTTCAAGCTGTTTCTACACTTATACATCACAGTTTCTGCACGTAACAATGGCTGCATCCAGAACATGATTACTAAGGCTGTATGTAGGACTTCATTAATAAAACTGTAAAATTAGCACTGATGACACATCTCTATTGCAAGTAAGATTTTGTACTATAACAACTAACTATGCAGAGAATCCTTTAAATTGTCATTTTATCTGCCTGTAAGTGAAAGCAATAGATCACGAGTAACAGTGCAGGGCGCCGGGGAATCCCAGTGGTAGATCAGGCGAAAGTAACCATTTCATACTCATGTACGGAGGACCACGTGTGACAGAAATTTGGTTGAATTAACTGGAAAATAAATAGTTCCGTCCATTTTCTTCTGCTTATTCTACCCAGAGTCCTAAAGTTGCCCGAGCCAATCCCAGCCAGGTAGCAGAACCCGTGCACGTCTTTGGGGAGAACCCGAAGTACCCAGAGGGAACTCATACAAGCACAAACACACACACAATGTTAGCCCGTAAGAACCCACAGTGACACTGGTGTCACGGCTTCACATGTGAAAAACCTTCACAAGTGAAAAACCTTCACAAGTTTTCTAGAATAAGTTTCTAATTGAAAATATTTTAGAAATTGTGTCGATTTTCCTTGAAAGAGAAACGTGTCTGAGCTATTACATTATTATCAATTCACAGGATCCTTCAGAATGAGCTGCTGATTGGACATCAGTCAATTCCACAGTACTTATTAAATTACACATCGTCAGGAAGAAAGAAAGACCCGACCGATCTTATTTCAGGTATTCCTCTCAGGATTCTTCATGCACTGGAGGGTCAGGGCATCCTGAGAGGTGGATTCTGGGACCAAGTCCAAAAGCACTCACTGCTGCACCTAAAACGTATTAGTGTGTGCAGGGAGCGTCCCAAAGAAGCATTAGATCATTGTTAATCCAGTTAAAGTTGAGTCTCAGCCCTACTGTCAGTGGCCACATGTTTGTTTGTTTGCTTGAAGAAATCCTCTTCACATCATCTCCAGTTAAATTAGCATTCCCATCGGCATCCACAGTAAAGGAACTATTTACGCCCTCTGAAACTGTGTTGTTTCAACCTTTGACTGATCTTCACTACAGTCTAAATAAAATATTAACCTTCATTTCATCAGCTTTTTGAGACCTTGTCTAACAGCAGGTACAACCTCCTACACTAGAACAATGGTTTTTCTCACCTCAGAAACGAGGTCGAGTCTTTTGAATCCATCACTCACTTCTTGTGTCCCTGAAAATTGTGCCATTTTTCTCGCAGCGTATTGTAACATTACAGGTTGCTGGTGGATGAAAAATGGTGCAATATCATTGTGAAGGATGTTTCAGTGTCCTGGATATTAAGTACCCAGCTGTGTGTATCAATATTTCTTTGTGAGGAAATTCTCCATCGTTGTTGCTGTTCAAATTCCTCAATCAAGTGACACAAAGGTATCGCGCGGCATCGCTCACTCCACTGTAACAAGCCTGACCACCTGCACCGCTCACTGAGCAGGTGGTGGAAAACTTTCAAACGCAGGACATCTATATTGCTTAAATTGTTACATTTTTGCACCTGGTATGGGCTATTTGTTTAATTTTTTCCTGTTTAATTGGGCTTCTTTCTTTTGGGTTATTCTTACCTCAGTGTGACATTTTATCTTGTCATCCATCTATTTTCTTCAGCCTCATCCGAGTCGGGTTTCATGGCGTAGCTGGAGACTATAAACGAGAAAGAAAGACACGCACGATCGAGGAAAATGGAAAGGAAAACTGGGAGCGACCGCAGAAAAACTAAAGCAGAGTCCACACACCAGAATTGGCTGCTGAACAACTTTAACGTAGATCACCACACATGATGGAGGATATTTTCAGACTAGTTTCATAGTTCAGTATTTCACTTTTAGAAGCGAACCTTTGGTTGTGTCCAGGCCCCACCTTGCAGCTCACACTCAGATTTGCCTGACTGTCCACAGTAAAGGGCAGGGGGATCAGATCCAAACAAACATCGAGTTTATGTGGAATAACGTGACAGGATTTAAATTTTAATCTTATTAACTGACTCCAAATTGTGTATAGATATTCAAATAACCTCTTTTTTGAGCCACGTTTCTTGTGAGACTTGTGGGTAATGTGTCATGACTCTGAATCAGCAGGAATCATAATTTTCAACATCAAAAGGTTATCCTGTACTTGATGCATGATAACAACCTTCCTCGCCTTTTAAAAAGCTCCAAAAGACTTCAAAAGCTTCAGAAGACTCTTATCTCTTCAGACTCTTCAGTAGTGGAAATGCATCTGAACCTGCTCTCAGACTGCTTAAGAATCAACAGTCTCCGAGCATCAGGTGAACCTCCACCTCCTTCATACCACACTTCACACATTCCCCCACTGACTTGACTGTAAAAACAATGCAAAAGGACCTGGAGTGAGTTAGCAGATCCAAATCAGAAGCAGGCCATGTGCATTTTAGAGGAGAGGTGAGAAAAAAAAATTAATCATAACAAATGTAAAACCCTGACATTTTTAATCAGCTTCCTTAGAATTTAATGAGTGATGTGGTCACATGACACGTACACCACGGCTAGGTTACAAGGACTGTGGCACGTGGCAACCCTACTGTGGCCTCGCCTTGCTATAAATCGGGTACTGAATCACTTTTAACCCGTATCCTGCTCACAGGGAGGGAAAATGAGTCGCTGACCCAGTGTCCGGTTAAGGTACTGAATGACTCTGTGGCTCGTGTTCTGAAATATGAGTTTGAAGGCAGTTAAAATTTTATTTTTCAGGTTGGTTTGTTGCTTGCAGGAACACAAAAAAACCTCAAATGGAAATAAAACAGAAAGCCCTAATTTGCAGATTTCATAAACCCATATTTGTTTATAGTAAAACACAGAAAATACATCAGATGTTTAAAGTGAGAAAATTTAAGACAAAAAGGATCATTTTGGTGGAAAAATGTCTCCAAAAAAGCCGCAGCAGAGTCGTGTTCAGCACTGTGCAGCATCCCCTTATCTTTTGCAAATCTCTCTGAAGACATTCTAGGAGAGGAATGCTGTCAGATTCTTGCTTTCTTTGTTGTATTTTTCATTTCATGATGCACCAAATGTTTTCAGCTGGTGAAAGTTCTGGACTGCAGGGAGGCCGGTTCTACTGCAAATCCAGGCTTTCATAATAGATGCCATCTGCAGTGTAGCATTGTCTTACTGAGACATGCAAATAAGACATTATCAGGACGAGAACGCACGCTGTATATTGACTGACACACTGTATATTGATTTTCAGTCTTGCCCCTTGCATTCAGGTTCTGTGAATATTTTGATGATATTATGTAGTGCAGATGATGAGATATTCAAAGTCTTCACAAGTGTACACTGAGGAACATTATCGTGAAATTCTTCCACAATTTGCAGATGCAATTCGGTGCAGATTGGTGAACCTCTGCCCATAGCATTTAAACTCAGTCATGTAACTATTTATCTGCAAAATGTTCCTCCAGCTGTTTCTTTTTAGATTTGCAGATCGTAGCATTCTGTTTTCGTTTACCCTTCAGACAGCGTCCCGAGTTGGGGTTGTGTTTTATGGGTTTCATTAAAGGAAATCTATTCCAGGGGTTCTTAAACTCACACTCGTGTGCCGTGTGGCAAATCCAAGTGTGCCAGTTGCGAGGCTTCAGGGGGGGCTGGGAGGACGGAGGACGGAGAGGATGCCCGGAAGGGAGAGAGGATAAGATTTGGGCCTCTATCCCGTCTGAAGAGAGCTGGAGAAGGCGGGCCCTCTCCTGACAGTATCAGGCTCGTCGTATTCCCTTCACATAGTAGTGAACAGGCCTAAAGTGCTTGTGTTTGTGAACATCTGGGCCGCTGAGCCAGTTTTACCAAACTTAAAAGCTGCTGATTTGAAATCGGTAAAGTGGCTATCAAAGTGATCTGATCGCTGTCCGTGGTGCTGAACTGCTTTGAATTTGTGTTATTTAGTTACCATGTAGCCTAATGTTTTTGTTGTTCTCTTGGTGAGTTATATTTCATGTCCTTGATGGACATAGTTGTTTTCCGTGGTGCTGAAGCTTGTAAGCCCCGCTGTTGGGGCATGTGCATATTGTAAAATGATGTTATGATCAGCTTTATATAATAATTAAAGGTATAAAGGGCCCGGTCATCTGCCCCACCCCCGGCCCGGCTCTGATTTGTTCCACTAGTGAAAAATATTCACGGGTTACCTGACAGCCCTGATTTACAGTGGGAAGGTTTGGCTTGCTCTTCGGCGTGCCCTGGGCACAAAGGTTCGTCAGTCCCTGGTCTGCTCCACATATATTAGCTAATATGTTACACGGTTGAAAATACCTGAAATTTCTATTCTGAGACCTGTTATCCTCAGTTCCTTGCGGTCCTATTTTTAGGCATCCCCTTTATACCACAGTCCCAGTCGGGCTCAAACAGACCGGAACTCATTCACGATGAGACCAAAGGAGTGATCAGAACTTTTTATTCAAGTTATGACCACTAGCCAGAAGTTAACTCCGCTCTTATAGTGCGAGATGGTCCACCTCCTGGGGTAATGGGGATAAATGTGTTTGTATAAGGGCTTGAGAGCAGGTGTATTTACTTAGACAGTCATAGATTCATTTTAAAGCTTGAATTATTATATACACTTTAAGGCAGGTACCTAAGCGACCTCATAGACCTTATGGAACAAATGTGATAGGGAACATACTTTGACTAAACGGTGTGCGCACACATCTTATCTCCTGCATTAGCTCATAATGAATCCTCCTCCTTTTTCGGCTGTTCCCTTCAGAAGGCACCACAGCTGCTCACCTGCCTCCATCTAACATCCTCCTCTGTCACACCAACACTCTGCATGTCTTCAGCTTGTAATGAAATCCCCAGTGTTTATTGGTGTGAGTGAAGAGCAACCTGTCTGAGGAGCCAGTCAGTGTTAAATCCCAGCATGGAGTGAAACTGCAGGAGTGGACTGTGAGAAAGATTTGCTGAATATGTGCATGTTAATCCTTTGCTCTCTTTCACTCTGCCCATTATTTAGTAGTACTGTACCTCAAGGAATCATTAAGCTCTCATAAACCTTCCCATAATGCCCTGCTGCTGAGACAGTCCCAATTCACAGAATGACATCAGAAGCAGGGCTAGAAATAAGAGTAGCCTCGTGTGTGTGTGTGTGTGTGTGTGTGTGTGTGTGTGTGTGTGTGTGTGTGTGTGTGTGTGTGTGTGTGTGTGTGTGTGTGTGTGTGTGTCTTTCTGACGTCAATACTCCTCCGATCCATATTTAACTGCATAGTGAGGAATGCTCACTGCGCCTTGTAGGTGTCTTTTCTCTGTGTATTTATAGAATCAAACTAAACTGGGTGCCAGTGTGACAGGTGAAGTGTGCCTTCCCTCCATTTTGAAGGGCTGAGCACGGCTGAGCTAAAAGGAGAGTGTGTATTTCTGGAGTGGGTCCGCAAGGAAATCTGTTCTGGTAAAAAATAGGTTTGCCGCTGTTTTCGCATGCGGATGGGGATTCAAGTTTGAGTTAATGATAAAAATATGAGGGAAGTGTTGAAATGGTGCATCATCGCTTGTTAAAATAAACCTATAAAGCCGTTTACCTGTTACAAAAACAACCTGCCAAGCATTTTAGACGAGGATCCGCATTTTTGCCAAGTGTTCAGGAAAAAGTGAGGTGACGAGAAGTTTCCTGTGCAGATGTAGTGGAGTTTAAAAGAGAACTTGTTCACATTATTAGTTTATGTCTTTACACTGAGATGTGTTCGCTTTCAGTCAGCTGGGAAACTTCTTCCCATTGGTTTTGCTTCTTTCCACATGCATTTATATAAAAACAGAGAGTTCCTGATCACTGCTTCACCGTGTTGTAGATGGCAGAGGATCACTGTGCTGACAGGCAGATGTGGCAGAGCGAACACGGCATCCACTGCTCCTCTGAGCCAACAATCTTCACCACGTAATGACTATTAAAAAATGCAGCAGCGTGTATTTCCACCATTTTTGTGAAGCCCGCATTTTCCACCACCTTTAGCCTGACTGTGGAGGACTGCAGCGTGTTAGTGGACTGAACACAAGCATTACAGACTGATCACGAGCTCTCCGTGCTCATCACACTAACAAGCTTACTTTTGCCCCCTGGGTGGGTTTCCCATGGCAAATTGGTCCTGGGTTAGGGGCCACATGAAGAGTAATTCATTTGAGAGGAAGAAATGCAAGGGACCAGTGTGCCCTGCCTGGGATAGAGTTACCAGAACCCCACCCTAGAAAAGTGAGCATCTGGTGGCTGGGCCTTAGCCCTTGGGGCCCATCCAGGTAATAATAATGCATTAATCTTATATAATCCTCTTCTAGACACTCAAAGACACTTTAGAATTTCATGCACACCCCAAACATACTTGATGCTCATGAGCCACTAATGTAGCTGCCCTGCCTGGGACAGTCTGACATAAGTGTGACTGCCAATTTGCACCTACAGCCCCTGCAACAGTCTTGCCCAGGGACACAACAACAGCATGCATTCAGGTGGGACTCAAACCAGCAACCCTCTGGTTGCAAGGTGCCCACTGCACCACTGTCGCCCAAGGTGCAGGCTGAAGAATAAGAGAAGACACAGGCCTGTCCTCCTGTAGGCCCACCACCTGCAGGAGCCACCGTATGGGTCCAATCCCCAGCTATCAAGGCTGGCTTTTTCAAATAATTAGTATTTAAATTATTTAATGTAAACTGGCACACTGAAGTGGCCCCAGTGTTGAACAGACCTAAAACACACATTTTGAATAATGGTGTTTTGAGGCCGATGCCAGGAAGCCGAAGTGCCGCAGAGTTTCTCTCATCTCTCTCACAGGAATCCTTGGCGCTGAAAATGATGTCAAAATGCTGTAGATACTGAGAGGCACTCAACACTTATGAGAGAGAGAAATGGAAAACATGGCAACCTTGGTGGACTTATCTATTTTTCACAGAGAACACTTGAATGCTAAACAGGATCTGGCCCTGTATATCAAACGATTGATGATTCCAAGTTAAAATGTCTGGTTTTACATATTAATACAATACAAATTAAAGGAACACTTTTTTTAATCAGAGTTTAGCATCAAGTCAGTTAAAGTTGTGGGACGTTGATCTGATCGATTAACAGTGATTTTGGTCCACCCATGTTGCACCTAAGACTGTCCAGGAGGTCGGTGGTGTCCTGGGGCAGATCTGGGAGCAGATCCCCCAGAACCACCTGTTGTCTCATTAGGAGCCCCGATGTTTTCAGGCATGCATACAGCAAGCACATGGGGGTCATACAAACTACTGAGTACCACTTTGTGTTGCTGCAGTGAAACTTTGGCGGGACCAGCCTGCTGCAACATTGTTTGAATTCAGCCCTTTTAAGGTTGATCATTTTCAATGTGACATCCTTGTGTTGCTAACACATTTCTCAGTTCATATCAGTATGGATATCAGGCATGATGTTTTTGTTGAGATTTGATGTTTGTAAAGTGTTCCTTTGAAGCTTTTGAGAGGTGTATTTTCACTCAAGGTCACAGTCGCTGTCCCATTATGGAAGAGCGTTTTGAAGTCAACATTTAGTGATGTCATGAAGTCAATCTATAAGTTATTTTTCATCATCAATACAACTCAGTACAAATCTATCCATATATATATATATCTATGGACAGTTTCTTTTTGTTAACAACTGCAGTTGTTTCATTTCTGAGACATTTTCCAGCCTGATTTAAATGCAGCCAAAAATTTTCAAGTAAATTCATTAATAATAGTAAATTCCGAGAGCATTTAAGGACTTGTGCTGTAAGATCGAAATGATCTTGATCATCTTTCAGACGTGGGTTTCCTGTGTTGTTATTTTCAGTCTTACTGTGACGTTGTGACCTTGTTTCATCTCTTTGTTTTTTGAATCTAGTCAGAATGAATAACGGCTGCATCCAATTCAGAAGGCTTTGTTGTTGCAACCAGGATGAAAAATTCAGCAACCGATAAACTCTTTCAACTCTGACCCAGAATCAGTCAGTGATGTCATTTGAAATGCACAAATCCATGAATTATTAACAGACGTCTGCAGCACACAGCTTCAGACTTCTATTTTGTGACAACCAAATTTTAAGTTCAGCGACTGAAGAGAAGCTAAAGGCAGTTTTTTCTCAGCTCGGTGCAAACCTGCAGGCCTCGCAGTGACTGCAGTCAGTAGATTGAGTTTGATATGGCCTGGAGCATCACACACAGAAGTGATGTGAAAAGGCAGCTTTGCCATGAGCCCTCTGAGAACGCACAGAAACATATCCCTGTGGTGTCTTTCAGACAGCAAAGACCATCCAGCTCTTTCATATGAGACGCAGTAATGAGCACCATAAGCAAATAAAGGTAAAGGGCAGAATGATAAACAGGACCCCTGGGCTTCAAACAGGAGGCTGCGGCGTGCCTGTAAATCACATCACAAAAATCCACAGCACAGCCACCTTTTCCTGCAAAACACTGGAAAATGAGCTCTGTTTCTGTATAAAGTTTTATTTAAATTAAAAGCTAAAGATGTGCAGCACTATCCTGAAGCACCACCACTTCATTATATGCAAGTGCTTTCCTGCAGGATCAAAGAGACATAGAGCAGAAAAGTGAAGAGCATCCAACTGTATAAAGCAGTGTAAGATGGTCTGCTCTGCGATAGAAGCAAATTATCACCATAATTATTTATTCTGTGATCTTTTACGCACCTTACGCTTATATATGAGAACAAACACATACGTGAGAACAAATTCACTCATCCTCCAGCTGCCATGAAGAGGAGCTGATACACGGATACACATCTGCTTTTAATGCTGCTTGGCTGGACATTTTAACCTTCAATCCATGGAGACTGATTCACTTTCCACGTCGCCTTCAGATGAATTGAAACTTCTGTGTGGGTTCGTTTTTGAGCCCCTGAGGTTGCCGTTTGGCTTAGTCCAGACATGTTTCATCATTGATTGTGTGGGCTGGCTAAAGAGAGCATCTCCGTATCCCATCATTGTTGGCGCAAGCCTCATTTTTTGATGTAAAAGCCACGTTATGAGGGATTTGAACCCACAAACACACTTACCGGCTGCTGACTCTGTGCAGCACCTGATCTGCTCACCTGGGGACGAAACACTGGCTTCATGCATGCAGTTTTAAAAGATATGTGAGCATTTGCAAACAACCACTGCATGTGTTTAATTATAGCCAGAGCGAACGCACCAGACACGGCGTCTGACACATAATCAGCCGGAGCTGAAAGCTGAAGGCCTCAGAGTGGGATTGCAGGTGCGCTGTGCTGGATTTCATCAGACCGTGCAGGTGTTTGAACTGTAAGGACGCCTTGCATGTTTTATGATGCGACTAGACAGCTTTATTTGGACTGCAAAGAAACCGTTTCTCTTTTCAACAACAGTGCTGAAGTTCAAAAACACAAAACGAGAAATAAGCATCGACTTGCTTCCTGTGAATGTGACACAAAGATGGCTCCTGCTTTTTTATTTAAACTAGTGGAGGGAGATATTTCTGTATCATATCTATCATTTCTGGGCTAACAGTGACTGAATAATAGCTTTCATGCTTTTTACTGAAATTTGCCTTATTGTTTCTTCATGATTTCAATACAAAAGCCGTCATCTACAAACGCAAACTCATCATTGATGTTGGTGATGAGTGCCGTGGTAAACCACAAAGCACAGATATTATGTGCAGATTACCTCATGAATGATGGAGTTTGGTGTTTCTGAATATTTAATAAGCTTGAGAGAAAGAAGAAAGCATTGCATAATTTATCGCATATGGAAACGGATGCACGAATAGCGAAATGCAGTCATATCTATCTTCGGCGCTGACGTTTGCACAGCTGGCCATCAATTATCTCTTTGGTGAGAAAGATAAATAATATATGAAATGGCTCGTCTCAGAAGTGCTGCTGTGGACGGAGCGCTGCGGTGGCAGAATTTTCCTTCTCTTTGAGAGAATAACTATGCTGGATCGAATTGTTTTCCATCAGTACAAATTAAATCTGTATCTGTGCAGCAGGCGTTGTGCCGGGTGAATACACAGTGGGTGGACTGGCGAAAGAAATTGTAAATTGCTTCAAGATGTTCTCTAAAGTAATGGATTTATTGAGATGCTCTATTCTCAGAGTTATTTGAAGTTTTTGGAATCAATGAAACAGACTTTTTAGTGTGTTGTTCAGCATAACAGACTGATCAGTCACAATAGTCAAACCTCTTGCCTAAGTTTGTGTATGTCTCCCTTGTGGAACATGCATGGACACAGGACATCAGTGCCTGGATGCTGGGCCCAGGGTTTGGTGTTTTTGTGGGTTCGTGTTTGAGCTCCACAGCGTCCTGTTAAAGGTGTTATTTTCTCTTCCCCTTGTGAGTTTCTGGCTGGCTGTGCCTTTCTTTGTTTGCTTGCTTTGAGTTGACTATTCTGTTGCTCCGTTTCTGTCTCCGTGTTTCTGTCTTCCTGTGTTGTGTTTCCTGTTTTATTTTGGCAGCAGTTGTTCTGTGTCTTCTGTCTAGTTTGACTTCACCCTCTTGTCTTCAGCCTTCAACTGTGTTTTCGCCTGTTTCCTCTTCCCTCGTTGTCTCCTCTTGTCCTTTGTCTTATGATGTTGTTTGTTCCTGTAATTTCCCAAGAGATTCCTGATCTTCAGATTTTTTTTTCCCTTGGGAACTACCTGACTTAAACCTGAGGTTTGAGCTTATCACCTGCCTCCTGACTGTCCACACAGCTGGAGGTGACGGGCAGTGGGGCACCGGGAGGGTAACCTTTGGGTCTTGTGCGCTGAGAGTGGCTCTGTAATGTTAACTGGGGTTTTTTTTTGGTGAAATCAGAACAGTTTAGCATCTTGGCCGTCCTTATATTTGGGACGGTGAAGTGCTTTCTGTACGGTTGTTATGACGAGGTAAATTACATAATGAGACTGTAATTCTCTTTGTACCTATGAGTCAATGAGGAATGACTCACTTGTGAAGGTCCTGGTGTCAGAACCTCTTTGTTTTAAGAAATAATAGTTATGAACTTCTTATTAAGTCCACTAATTGTTTAATGTTGCCTGTTTATTCTCCAGTGTGCAGAAATGTGTGTTTCATGGAAGTTGAAGTTACACAGCTGTGATGCTGAACTTTACAGAAATCTCGTTTGCAGTGAAGAATATTTCGATCATTTCCAGGCATTACAATATACAAGGAAGGACTTAATGAAAATATTAGATCTTTCCCTCTTCCTGGAAAATCAATCAGTTATGAATATATACATATATATTTTGGTATAAGATGCTTCTCGCGTCATGGAGAGAAAAACACATGTTTCAGTATCCACTCCACACTTGTGAAAGTTATTAACTGAGCCAGGATCAGCTTCCGAGCCCCTCGAATGGCTCCTGCTCAGTGAAACTTTCCACTTCCAGTGAATGAATCTAAAATCAGCTTTCAACTGTGCAGATACACCACACTGCACCTACAAATCAAAGATGAAAAAGTATAGAACCATGTTTCTGATCCACACCCAAGTCTTTTTATCTCTTTAAAATATGATTGGATTCTTTAATATTGATATGATTCCTCCTGCCAACTAAGCTTCTTCTTCTTCTTTTCTTTCTACGTAATTCAGCTGCGTGATCAAACACTTCTGGAGATTCCCCAGCTTGAGATCCGACTGCATCTTATATATCTGTTGTCCATATGCAGGAGGTCATCTGAAATGGTCACTAAATAATTAAAATGGGCTCTATTTCAGAGAGTTTTCCCACTCTTGGCTCTGTATGATGTCACAGAGTATTTCCTTAACACAGTCATTAGTATGGAAATTTCTATTAAAGCCCTTTCAAAACTAACACGAGTATTGTTTTTTTATTATGAGTTTTCTTGTTGTTTTGTGGCTCTTTTAGCCATTAAATCCACTTTTGTTCATCAGCTTGATGATAAATGGTGCAATTAGAGCCACGAGAGTGAGCCAAACATGATGAGCCGAAAGACACTTTAAGGCTCCGTAGAGTCACAGGCAGCAACGGACTCAGTTAATAATTTTTTATGGGATATTTTTCCCACAGTTGATGAAAAATATTGATTTGTAGCAGCTTTAAGTTGTGGATTTGTTTGTCTTTTTTAATAAATACAACAACATGCCGTGTCAGGTACTATGGGGGAGCAATGTATATAAAAGTCACGTCTGTTAATAAAATGGCATAAAAAGTGAAGCGGGATGTGAGATGGTTTATTGGGGTTGAAGGCTGGTGTGGCAGCAGGATCTGAGCAAAGAGCATTCACAGCCGTTTGCCTTTGTGGTTGCTGTCTCCTGCCTCAGTTCCTCCATCACACAAACAAACACAAATCCACGCTGGTGCCCCCACCCTCGGCCAGGCTCCGATGGGCCGAGCGAGCGCTGACGTCGGTGAGATGTGGAAAAGAGTATATGTGAGGGGGAGGGAGGGAGGGAGGGGAGGAGAGTGGGGAGCCAGAGGCTGACAAAGGGAGACAGTGAGAGAGGAAGAACAAAAATGGAGAGAGCGTTTATTATCAGATGCGGTCTCGGCGGTTAGTGTAATTATTTCCTCCTCAACTTGAAGAACTTTTCATTGGCCGCTAAATTACAACTATAAATAACAATCTAATCTACTCCCTCCATCCTGCACTCAAACCATCAAGAGATTTTAGGACAGAGGAAACATTACACCCTCTCCCTCCTCCTCTCCTTCTTTGCCCTTCCTCCTCCGCCTCCGTCTCTGCGCCCGCCCTCGGCCTCCACCTCTCCTCCGGTCCCTCTCTTCCTCGCCCTCGCTGGGTTTCACTTGGAGGACATGGTGTAGCAACCGTGTGGGTGCCACTGCATGTCACGAATGCGCCTAATGGACTGCATCTGGGGGCAGCGGGCACCAAACTCATTGAAATGCCTGTAGTCACCCTTCTCCAAGAGGAACTGGCTGCCACGGTAGCCAGGGAACTGGTAACCCACCCAACTGAGGAGAGAAAGAGGAGAGGCAGGGATAGGGAATAAATGGAGAAGGATTACAAGGTTGGACAGAAAAGGGTTCGGCAGAGAAAAAGTATTCAAGGCTGGAAAGAAGCACAAGGTGAAAAGGAAGCGGCAGACAAGTGAGAAAGGCAGTGAAAGATGCGAGAAGGACGCATGCTAATAATTTAGGGAGAGGAAGCATCAAATAAATGAAGACATTGTTTTGTTTATCATGCTTCCAGGCACTAAAGCACAAAGTAGTCTGCCTCCCAGCTGCCTGTCTGACTCTGCAGGGAGCAGTCGAAAGAAAGTAATCACAGACGATGGGGCTTCAGTGTTTGCTGCCTGCCACACCTCTGAGAGCACAGACAGAGACACGGAGCTGCTGACGTTCATGACACCCTCATCTAGCTGCTGATGAAAAAGCCTCTGTTCCTGAGCACATTCCCGGGCAGAGTGCTGGTGCTGTTTGTCGGTTTAAGAATGACGTCACGGATGTGGGAACGTGGTACAAGGAGCTGGACTTTTTTTTTTTTTTTGA
>VOQJ01018636.1:0-12291 GCA_015052665.1 Apistogramma diplotaenia
TCAAACCTGTTAGAAAATTATAATCTCTGCCAAATTTGGTGCAAAATAAATGAAGCATAACAAATGCTGCATTTATTTTAATCCCTGGAAACACACACACACACACACACACACACACACACACACACACACACACACACACATCTCAAAGAAGTATGAAATATGCTCAAAAATCACACAGGCACACACACTTCTTAGATATACCACATTGCATAATACGAGCTGCTACTGCCCTTTGAGTCCCACAGTCTTTCTAGTGTATGGAAAACAAAGCGGCAGAATCCCACTGAGGCATTACAGTTTACTGTTTACAGCAGCAACAATACTGAGGCAGTCAGCTGCTCCAACCTGTAAGTCTTGATACAGAGGTGCACAAAACGCGAAATAGAGTGATTCTCTCTACTCACATTAAAACTATCTGCAACAGATGGGTTTGCATTAACTTTTTATTCTTGAAAAACCAAAAAGAAACAAACCTAAACTGGTCACAGCACACAGAGTATTAGTGGTATTTGCCACACACTTATCTCTCTTTGTCTAATATGCAATCAGCTTGTGTCAGTTACTGCGCGTTTGCAAAATCTAGACCTAGAGTAATTAGTAGAATAATCAATTTGTCAGCTGACATAAAGTTAATTAAACTAACTTTAAAATCAATTTACCATGGCACTGCTTTCACGATAACAAACTCGAGATCTCTGGGGTTGGACTGCTGTTGGTCAAACCTGGAGTTTGAATCTGATTTCATTTTAATTCAGGCTCTGGGAAAACTGAAAATAGTCCATCACCAACTTGATCTGATTGTGTTAAACGTTTGGCTGAAAGGCCTAATTAAAAGAAAGGTGGATGCCGATGCAGTGATTTGGTCTGTGAATTTTCACTATGAAGCCGCCAGATTGGCAACTTGGTTATCGCCTTCTTGTTTTTTAGCCTGACAAGCAAGAGGTGGATGTCACTGAACTCATGTGGCAGCAGCTTGTCAATCACAAGGTAATCCTGCCCTAAAGCAAAGCCTTCTTTATTGAGCTTTTCATTCTGAGGGGAAACATGATTTACAAGGGGATCATTATGCTGTGTTAAATAAGATTGAATCAGGCAGTTTAAATATAGATACTGTAAGTCATCTTCTGTTGGCCATTAGAAAGAATGAAGATTCAAAGCATTTCTGCATAGGATTCACTTTTCAAACAAGAGTCCTGGACCATGAAGCAGGACTTTGGCTAAATGAGATACCTTCCAATTTAAGGAAGGGTTTTCAGGGCAGTACACATCCCGGGTGTATCCCCGCAGATAATGGACAGCTGGAGACCCGAGGAGCTGAGGAGTCCTTCCTCTTATAGTTAAAGTTAATGTTAAAGTCTGCGACCTGGTGAACATGCATAACCGGAGCATTGTAATGTAAATTTACAGGCAGGACACTCACGCTCACAATCTGATGACAAACTTTATGTCACTCAGACCTGAGCTGACCCTAGCAGACTTGTGGACACAGAAGGTATAATCGAGGCTTTATACTACAGCTTTTTTGCCTAAATCATCATATTTTCTATATTTGGTTGCGTTTTTTGTCTTTTCTGAAAAAAAAACAAAAATGACTTAGGCCATTAGCTTCAGAGGGTGACGATATTCAAAACTACCAACCAGTGACAAACTAGTTCTATGGAAAATCCCAAAGCCACATCATTCTTATATAGTTATACTGTGAGACAGTTATAAAACAGAGAAAACCAAAATCTTGCTCTTCTCTGCCTTTTCAGAAATATGCTGCTCTGCTGTTAGCAGACCCACCCATATTAATGACGGGTCTTATCATGTTAATACCAATAGTTAGTAGTTAATATCTGAAATTGGGTTAACTTAGGAAGCCGATAACTACTCGTGGGCTTGCCAGCGTTTAGGTGACTGAAACCAGATAATGAAAAGATATCCTGGATATGCTGCTTCGTAGTAGAGGCCCCTGGAGGCTATGAATATCTTATATCCAGTCTATGATTGCAGTGCCTTCCAGTGGTGATTAACTATGAATGCATTTGCTCAGTGTTACAGGGGATTCATCCTTCCGTGTTAAATCTACATCATAGATATATCATAGCTGCAAGCCCTCTGAAATCCTACCTGGGGATTTATCCTTTAGCCGATATGCTACACCGTAGCTATAACGTAACCACAAACCCCTCTGATAGCCTACAATGTAACCTATGGCATGACCTGATGTACACGTCCCTAGAAATGTAACTACATGTGGCACTGATGCAGCCCGCAACTATTGCAATCGGCCTGTTCAGTACCAGCAGTTCCTCCAGTGCGTTTCCGGGTACTTTTCATATGCGGGTTTTCAATTTATCAGCGAGAGAATAACAATCATCATCTCAGTATAAGGAACAATAATCATAGCATCAATATAATGACTTACAATGTCAGAAAATTCCTTGCTGATGGACGTGAGGGAATGTGGACAAATATATTTGCCCCCCTCTCAAAAGAAAAAAAAAACTGACCGCAACAACAACACGACACACAAGCATGGCAAGTGTTGTCGGCCACTTATGTAGGTCATGCTGTAGGCTGTATGAAAATTCACAGCAGAAGTCTAAATCAGCCGTCCCACTCAGTGAAAACGAACATGTCACAGCTATCATCACAATAAAGAACAGCTGAGATTGCACAGCCACTGCACTCACAGCCATCACCAGTCTAGTAAAATACATCTTACTGCTTCAAGGTGCAGCTCAGAGCAGAATAAAATGCAAACATTACCGAGAGGGAACGCAAGGGTTTTGGGAGGTAACTAAAATGACACATGTCATTCAAATGTAGTTCTCAAAAAAGAAACAAAAAAAAACACGAGTCGAGATATTTTTAGGTGGCTTCTGACAGCATGTTCATTCATGTAGACAACATGTAGAGAGACAAAGATTAAACACCTAAAAGCACTCAAAGCCTATCTTTGCTAAAGTGGGGAGAAATTATATGCATCACATCAGCTGTCAGGAGATTAAACCTTCTATCTGATCATATATGAAGCAGACGCTACACCACATCCTTTGTGAACATGAATGCTACCGCAGTGCTACCACAAGCTACTGCCGGTTAGCTTTGCTCTTCCTTAAAACCAGCTATAGGCAGCCTTCTCTATTCTCTCATTATCATCATAGCATTTGCTTGCAGATCATTGGGCTAACAGCAGCAATAAACAAGTATTTAATACAGTATATCATTTAGAGATAAATGGTCAGGTCTGGTCAAAGGTCAGACAGTCTATGAGTGTAGAATCCTGTGACATACTGTATGTTATGGTAACATAATGTCCAAAACTCTTTGTTCTTTAGTAAAGTCACTAAAAAAATCTGCAAGTCATTCTGAATGGTATATTTGGCTGCATTCACATGAAACCTGCGTGCGTGTGTCTGTCAAAGAAACACAACCACACAAAGCAAAGAGGCAACTTAAACACTGATCTCTTCCCTCACTGCCAGTGTGTGGATGTGGTTGCGTGCAAGTATACGTGCGTGTGACATTGCGCAGGAATTCCCTTTCTCCCTGAGCTCTAAGGAAGTGATACCCTGTTCCAGACGGACAAATGGGTCAGAGAGCAAGTCAGGACGCACACAAACATCCACACACTCGACAGGAGGAAAGTGCAAACTGTGGTTGTGAGTGAGCTCTAAGTCACTCCCTCACAGCCACACACGTCAAACTCACATCCATGTTTTTTTTGTGTATAGAAATGAATGTAAAAATAATTATCTTTTCCTTTTAATCATTCATTTATCCACTAATCTTCTCCAAGCTCTGGTATCAGGCTATATAAAGTGCTTCCAGCACACACCTTCCTCTCCAGAGCCATTCAGGGGACCCTACAGAGCAACATTTCTTCCAAGAGGCAGTGTGGATATTATCGACCCATTGCACATATACACAGGACAATTACCAGATAACCTGCTGCTATGTTAAAGCACACCTCTTCCATCCCACAGCATATAGAGGGCCGTGTCTGAATGTTTCACTGTTGCTAGGAGACGTGAAAATCCTTGAGCATCCAGTTGGCAGTTAATACAGTGGAAAAAAACACAGACTTCAAACAAATTGAAAAATATAAATGCCAAAAGCACCTCCACATTTTTGTCACATTCCTGTGGTAGCTTATATCGTTTCCCATGGCAAAGGCTGCAAAGCGGATACTGAATCTGACCGCCGTACAGTAGGAGATGATGGACAAAGTGCAGAAGAAAGACAAACTGACAGAGGTGGAAGAGAGGAAAGAAAAGCAAATAAGTACCCTTATTTTGCATATAATTCAAATGTCAACCTCAACATAGAAAGTCAGAAATAAGGCTAATGCGCTGCTCCCTTGCTTTTAGGAGACCGAGTTTTTTTCAGCATCATAAGTCAAATGGCACCAAATTACATACTTTTTATGATACAGACACAAAACACAATGTGACTAAAGAATTGCCTTTCTGCCGCGAGTTTGCAGGAATAATAAGCAGAATATATTTCCTGAGTCTTGATCACCTTCCTGCTGTCTATAACTATACATGCACAATGTTTCACTTCATGAATTTATCAGACAAGTCCTGGTTCCACTTCCACATGTTCAGCTACTGTTTCACTATATTTATACCCATATCTATATTTATATATGCTATTTTCCCTCTAATATAAGAAAACAGAAACATAGTATCAGGTTACCCTATTTAAAGGATAAGACAAGTCTACAGCTTTATTTACACATTCCTTTTGCCCATTTATCCCATTCATCAGCTTTTATTTTTTACTCCCAGAGATTTGAGGTGTTATTCTTTGTTCTCATGAAATTTAAACATACTGGGACTTTAGACTGCTGTGCCTTGGATTAATTGGACAGCAGGAAGACTGAATGGCCTGTTGAGATAGCAAATGGTACAAAAATATGATAAACTCCACCTTATTAATAACAACAAATACACAATGCCAGTTTCGTTTCTTCAGTGAAAGACTGTTCTTTAAGTTACATCTTCACGTCACTTTTCCCTCTCAAACAAGAGCTTGGGATATTCTCATATTCTGAGTAGGAAGAAATGAAAACCGGAGAAAATGAAGCATGTGAAGAAAGCTGGTAAGGCAGGAGAAACGGAAATATGGAAAGGGTCAGTGCAAAGTTGAAGAGAAGAAAACAAGGGGCAACAAAGTTTTCATTCATGGTGGCCTGCCGCCAAATATTTTGTGTGTTTATTTAATTGTCCTACCTTGACACTGAAATCCCTGCTTGCCAAAACCCCTGTGAAGAGAACAAGCACACAGAGCAAGTTAAAAAGTGCGCACGCACACACAGACACACACAGAAAAATGCTGGAAAAATTGGATTCTACTCTAATACCCTATCGCTTAACCCTGAGACATTTGCATGGAGGCAGACGTTTAAAAACGGTGCCATTTCCTTCCAATATAGCACCCACACACACACACAGACACACGCACGCACACACACACACACACACACACACACACAGCAGTTAGGTAAGCAAGCAGAGAGGTTATTTGATTATTGTATGAACAGTTTACTGGGCAGGTGCTGAGGTCGCAGACTGACAATGATACATACTGTACTGTTCTACTGGGAGGGGCTGCAAATGCCCCTGGGCAAAATGGTTAGCCACACCTAGTTAATAGTAATGCTGGGATTCCCGCAGGTACATACACACACTGGACAGCTGATTTTCATAATGACTACAAATAGATTAGCTCTCATTGTTCTTTTTCATTATGCTTATTGACCTAGATAGATAGATAGATAGATAGATAGATAGATAGATAGATAGATAGATAGATAGATAGATAGATAGATAGATAGATAGATAGATAGATAGATAGATAGATAGATAGATAGATCTTTTAGTTATTGACAAATTTAAAAAGCTTGACACAGGACTTAAATAACATCCATTTAGGGAATAGTGCACAGCACAGACAATAAACTGGATAAATTAGGCCAAGCTAGAGCTCAAAATTCCTTTAATAGCCCTGGAGTATGGCGTTCAGAGCCTAGGTGACTGAGAGAAGAAGCTGCAGGAGGAAGAGAAGGAGCAGAAGGCGGCGGAAGGCTGGATTTGTGTCAGCGGCAACACTTTCTTGTTACCACTCAGGTTATCCTTGCTGGCAGCACTTCATTGCTTCACACTGCTTTTTTTTCTCCTGCTTTATTTTCTCAGCCTTTCTCAGTTCCTCTGCCTACTTAATAACACCAAAGAGTGGTCTGCAGCTATTCCTTTTTTTAAACTTTGTGCTACCCACATATTTTTCTGGCTTCCTCTCTGCCCTATCTTACACATATAGTATCAACAAGTATAAAAATAAGACCGAAATCGGTCTTCATTTGGGGAAAACTAAATCCAGAGCAGTCCTCCTACTTCTTCTTTTTTCTTGTTACTTAATGATATCAAATGCTGGAATCTATTGGTGTTTGCTTTTCTTTTTCATATCACAAATCCTATCAATTTGTATCATTTTACCCCATTTTTTTGGTCCACTCTACTGACCCTAGCCTTAAATTATTTATTTATTTGTAAGTGTATTATATTTACAGCAGAACCCACATTCACCTCCTCCATTAACAACACCAACACAAGCAGTGACTTCAGTGAAACACATTTTTGGGGGACAAACCCTGCGTCCATCCCCGTGCCCGCTCCTCACCAGATGAAGTCGGTGCAGTGGCTGCAGAAGGTGGGCTGCTTGAAGAAGCGCGCGATGAATTTGTGGTCCTTCACCTCGTGCACGTTCTTCTGCCGGAGAGCTCCCTGGCGCGCGAAGCCACGCATGGGCTGGCGGGGTCCGTCCTCCCCATCACTGTTGTTGGCCGCCGCCGAGTCTGCCATTCTCCGAGTGTCTGAGCAGCTGCCTTTACGCTTATTGAAACTGAACTACCTTCAGTAAGTTGTCGGTGCCCGAAACAGACGCTTTCTGGAGCAGCAAAAGTCTTTCCGCGTGCTTTTTTTCTTTCTTTCCGAGAAGATGTGCTGTTGACGGTGCTGGGACCAGCTAATAGATAGCTTTCGGTAGTTTTTTTTTCTAATTGTTTTGTCCTCCGGTTGAGTAGACGGCTGCTGCTGCTGCACTGCCTTCCCGCTGCTTCCTCCTTTTTTTCTGAGCGCTCTGACAGCAGCTCAGAGAGAGAGAGAAGAGAGAGAGGAGCGTCAGCTATTAATATATCTCATTTGCTCTTGCACCTCCTATAGAAGCAAAGCACTTCACGTAATCTAAACTATAAAAGGTTGCCAAGTGAAAATTAGTGAGTGTGGGTTAAGCGGATAGGTCCTGTGACCTAGTTGTAATTTCATACTGTGATATTGATTGTCATTTCCTAGAATAGAACAAATAAAACACTGTTAATGGTTTAGCACAAATAACAAGACAAACACAAATAGAAACACCCGATTAATCTACTGGCCTGACTTCACTCTATTTAATCCAAAATGGGACTTTTCAAAGTTTTTCAATTTTATCCAGGCAAGGCCACAGGTTGCCTAGAATAACAGAGATAGCAGGGTCATGCATGATATAGTAAATCTGAGAACATTTTTCCCATAACTTCAGATTACATCTCTGCAGTCAGTATGGACAGGAGGAAAAATGTTAGCAATCAGCAACCCGAGCTATTGGTCCATATTGAAATGACAGCATCACACAGTTGATGCACCCCCATGATTTGAATCTCCTGTTCCATCACATTCCAAAGATGCTCTATAGGATTTAGCTCTGGTGACTGCCGGAAGAAGGTTTCTTGGGGTTCACTGTGGTCACAAAGGGATGGACGCAACAGCAATACTCAGGTAGTCTGTGCTAGTTGGTACTGTACTTACAGGGCCCAAAGTGTGCCAAGAAAATATCCCCATGCACCATTACACAACCAGCAGCCTGAACCATTAATACATGGCAGGATGGAGCCATGCTTTAATTGTTTCTGACCCCATTATCTGAATGTTGCTGTAGAAATGATGAGTCATGAGACCAGACAATATTTTTTCCCATCCATTTTTTCCATGTTTGAACTTCAGCAGGTTGTGTTGGCCATGTCTACATGCCTGAGTGCATTGAGTTGCTGCCATGTGATGTGCATTAACAACTAATTGTATCATGTACATGTGTACCAAATAAAGTGGAAGTTAAATGTGTATATCTTATGGCTTGCATATAAAATAATACAAAATTTAAATCAACAAGTTTATTCAGGTGTTGAAGGATAGAACAGAGTTTCACACAGAGATTTTAACTTTAAGTTTGAAAACACTATTTCAGATGTGCAGCATCTTGTCCATTGGTTGTACACATGTAGAATTGATCCTAAGTTCCAGTTTAACCTTGAGTTATATTTGGTGCAGGTTATGCAAGTAGAGTATGTGGAAAACTAGGGAAAATGTCATTTCCACCACCAGAGTCACACAGAGACAAGAGTAAACACAAGGAACAATTCTAAATATTTGAAAATGAAGTGTTCATTTCCAAAAGGAGATCTCAGCATTTGGGGAAGAAAGAAAAAACACAGATTCTCGTCTCCTCGAGTCTGAGTTCTGGCATTGAAACCAAGCACAGTTGTTGAGTTGTGACTCATCTTAAGACTTTTGCTTTCAAAGGGATTTTGAAGGATCATCATCTGCGACTGTGGGATGAATTTCATGCCACAAACTTTTCCGAGATACATTCAAGGTATTTTTATACATGCGATGCGAAGCAGGACATCAGCACTTACAAAATTTGTTCAATATTCTGCGTTTACATTCAGCACAGAAATCAAAGAAATATGCATGAACATTAGATATAGTAGTAGTATCAATCTTAAGGCCACAGAGTCTCATTTCAGGACAGAGATCCACCTCAAATAGTTCATGCATGTCTGCATGCACGCTTCACTAACCCTTACTCTAACCACCACACCTGCAGTAAGTGCCTCACCCCAGCCCTCACTAAACCCCAAGAACTGTCTTTGAAGGTCTAAAAGTCAAATTAATCCTTACTAGACAATACACACACACACCTACACACACACACACAGACGCACACACGAGTCAGCCGGCTAAAATGACCTAGATGTGATTGATTTAGCTGTAGGACAGATAATAGCGTGTTGAGTCCATTCAGGTCTCCTCATTTGGAAGATTGCTGTAGATTTAGCTGCCAGCTGAAATTTTTTTTTTTTAACCTTCCTGCCTCCTGCTACCGGGCTTTCACAGTCATACAACCGTTTCCGTTAGAAGCACACCTACCTGCATTTTTACATAACTGTCCACCTCAACAGCTGGCAGACTGTAAAATAATGACAGCTTCATTTGCTATGATGCCAGGCATCAGATGACATGAGCATAACCTGTGAGTAGGTCTACCTGAATCAGTCTATTGTACTGCATGCACACACTGTAAGTGACTCACTTTACATGTAAGTCATCGGCCTCTTTCAGTTTCATCAATGCAGGATCTTTTCCTGGGGGCTACGGAGCTAGAAAGAGCATACAGGCAAATCTGAAATCCGCCTAAATGTCCAATATTTAGCAATTTACTGTATACACAGTTACTTATAGCTAATTTTTACAGCTAATGTTAGTTACCCTGATGCTACTGAATTTCAGTTCACTAAAGCCCCATTCAGCCCTGACAACCACGAGAGGCTAGAGAAAAACATGTATTCCTGAACCATTGACGAAAACCTTTTTGTGATCGTTCTGGTCACAGATTGCCGTGGTTGCCTGTAGTTTGCACGGAAGACACCAACTTGTCTGCAAACACTTGATAACTACTAGCTGAGCAGCAGTGAAACTTGAAAAAGCCAGCTGCTCGCAGTTCTGAGTCACAACTTTTATTTTGAAGGCGAACAGTCTCCATCTCTGGCAAGTCAGCATCTTCTATGCAAACTGCAGCAATCTGCCTGTGAACAAAGTGATAATAAGGATGTTTTTGAGAGCTAGGGAATATAAATTTTTCCCTCATCACCCTCATCACATCCAATATGGCAGGCAGCTCTTTAGCAGTGTGCACGAGGTCCTCAAGAAATCTCTATAGCCTGCATGATAGCATGGAAAGACATACTTTAATAATTAGAGAAACAAAATACATCCGAGGCTAAAGGGAACATATGGCGCCCCTACAGGGCAGAGAATTTTGAACTTGTCATGCTGCTTGTAGGCCTTCACAGTCTTTCAGCACGTCACAGTTTTGGAGCTAAAATAATTTGTTACACAACGGCCATCCTCTGATCACAGCTGGGGCTTTTTACCCTCACCCCACATACACCTCATTCCAACACACTGAAACAGATTATTATTAGTAAAGCAGAATCAGCTTTACCTCAATATAAGGATAGAATGTGCAAGAGGCAGCACACATGACACCCACTCTCTGGCGGTGAATACGCAGGAATATTAACTGCTCTCCTCTCACATCAGCACAATCTGACATCACACAGACTTTGTACTAAGCAGATGGCGGGTTAAAGATTAGCTAACGCTCGAGGTGGGATCTGTATTCTCACATGCACCTCTATTAGGATAAGTCCTGGAAAACTTCAGGTTTAGCGGTGCCTTTGTGAAAACGGCTGCGCAGTGCTTGATAGTCGGCCACCCTGCTGATGGTGACTCCACTGGGCAATATGGCACCTGAAGTTGTAGGCGTTGGATATAATTTTACAGCAAATTACCTTTTGCACACATAAAAAAAACTTGTGCATATAATATAATTAACTTGTGTGCACATGATAATTATGTTTCTTGCTCAAGATAGCAAGCACCTGTCGGCCCACCTGCACCTCAGCCTCAGCCATATTTCTCTTCGCTGTTCCATTTGTGTGGTAGCAGATGCTTTTCACACACTGGTTTATTTGTTGCTTTCTTGGAGTATATGACGGTTGCTAGTTTAATTTTCCCTGCGCCTGGGGCGGTTACCCTGGCCTGACCTCATCAGTTCTACAGCATTCATACTCAAAATTACAGCCTCCAGGTCTCCATTGTTTCTCAAAAACCATAACTGTGTGCATGAGACAAACAATTAGTCTTAACAGGATGAATAAGATCAGCAAATAAACCCGTGGGACTTCAGTACGTCCGTATGAACACTGGTTTCACAGGCATTCGGTCATTAATTAAGCCGTGTGCCACCTAACCGCAGGGTGATGGTGCCATCCACAGCACCAGCGCTGCTCGCACGTACAGATACAGTCTGAATTTTTCTTTTGATTAGAGACAAATTAGACAATTTTTTTCTGCTAACAGAATTTTTATAGTACATTTTGCACTGCCTAAAATGTTAAATGTCAGCACTCACCAATTCCCAGTGTCCCCCGGTGAGAAGTCCACTGCATAAAAAAGTAACTGCATTGCATTAATAATGGTGTGGCCTGCTCTCACAGCTAAAAGGGTGCCATCATTAACTTCACCTGTGCTTTGAAAAAAAAAAAGTCTTAAAATCTGTGTGTCGTTTGTGTTGCCTTTAATGACTTTCTGGACTTGATTGAAAAGCATTTTGAAAAATGATAATGGTGATTGAAACAGAAGTAGAGTTTTGTTGTGGAAACACAGATGCTGATCAGAAATAGATCTCCCCGGTGAGCTACAGGCACTTTCTTTTTTTCTCTTGGCGTTTTTATATTTTCATAATCTTTCTTGGATGTGTTCAATATTGCAAACAACATCTCCCATGTTCCCAAATCTCTGCTGATTTCCACCTCTGCATTAATATACAAATTTTCCATCTTTATGCTCCGTTTTCGGCCTCTTTGTCTCCGAGCAGCTCTCCTCTCCAATTCCGTGGCCCTTTTTTTTTTTGTTTGTTTCCATCTTTTTCCTCCACAAAGGGAGGGAGTTGTTATATAAACCTGTTGTTTTTCCTCATCATCTCCTGACTACAGTGCAGAAAGCTCTCTGATGCAGTTCCCACAAACGCAGAAGCTCACACATTAACTGTGCTGCTTTAGACGCACTGTGCACTGAGTTTTGATCACTTGTATCCAGTCAGTTCTTTTGATTTGTTTTCCCTGCACCTTCATGTACTGCAAACAAACCTTATACTTTCATCTCTGCATTATCTGCTCTGGTTGTCATTATCACATACGCACACGCTTACGCAAATGGTCAGCCATTAGCACAAGTACAACACTTTGAAGCTATAACCCTTACATGCATATAAACACATTTTGTCTATCTACTCCCACACACTCTTTGTGGCCTATACCAGCCGGTCTGCGGAGGGAATAAGTCCTGCTGTATTAGGCAGCCCACACACACACACACACACACACACACACACACACACACACACACACACACA